>VWZL01002387.1:417525-495789 GCA_013396915.1 Stercorarius parasiticus | reverse complement strand
CTGTGTTCAGTTCTGGGCCCCTCTGTACAAGAGGGACACTGAAGTGCTGGAGGTGGTCCAGAGGAGAGCTACCAAGCTGGTGAGGGGTCTGGAGACCAAGCCATATGAGGAGAGGCTGAGGGAGCTGGGCATGTTTAGTTTGGAGAAGAGGAGGCTGAGGGGAGACCTCATTGCCCTCTACAACTGCCTGAAAGGAGGTTGCAGAGAGGTGGGTGTTGGCCTCTTCTCCCAGGCGAATGATGACAGGACCAGAGGAAATGGTCTGAAGTTGCAGCAGGGGAGGTTTAGATTAGATGTTGGGAAGAATGACTTTACTGCAAGAGTGGTCAGGCACTGGAACAGCCTGCCCAGGGAGGTGGTTGAGTCACCATCCCTAGAGGTATTTAAGAAACATGTAGATTTGGCACTTCAGGGCATGCTCTAGTGACAGAGATTGTAGGGATTGGGTTTTTTTGTGTGTGTATGGTTGGACTCGATCTCAAAGGTCCTTTCCAACCATGAAGATTCTATGACTCTATGATTCATTTACACTCATTTTAGGGACTGAAATCATTCCAAAGACCAGAACTGAAAATTAGCAATGTCCCATCTGGAGCCTAGAGTTAAGTAATGCAAACAGTAAAGTGGGAGAAAACAGACAAATAAAAAAAGCTAGATTAACCTGCTCACATGACAGGAATATGACAGTCCCCATCAGGTTCCCCATTGAAGATGAAAGAGACTAAACATGCACCAACATATTGGATTTCTCCCCCCCATTCCAGCATTCCCACTGGGAATCGTTAGACATTACTTCCTCAATACCAGACCGAAGAACCATTACTGCATGCAGATCCTGTAATATTTCAGCATACCCACTAGGCTCAGAAGAAGAAAAGTTGTAATGTAAAGATATTATTAGAAAGGGAGTTAAGCAGCCTTACTGGAAAAATACACTGGTGACATCAGCCTGAATCAACCTTTTCCTGGTACTTGCAGGGTTTAGTCTGAGACAAACCCTCAGACTCCTATTTTCCCCTTGCCTAACAATCTGTCCTCACATCTGACTTCATTCTTCGGTAGTCCTAGAAGTTTTCTTTTGCTCCCTGCCACAGGCTGCCCACCTCTCTGCAGGCCAGGCTGACCTTCCATGGCAGACATCCATCTCTTCTCCCCAGCACATACACACACACACAGAGCCCCCGAGAGCACTCCCGCCTTCACCTACCCAGGGAGCAGCCATCCTGCTGTTTCTCCACATGATGGATTTTTTTTTTTTTTCCTAGGGCTTCAGATTCCCAGTGAAACAGCAGCAAGTCTTCAGGTTTTAAAGGATGCCGTTAAACCAGACATTCACACAGCCTTCGATTTCAAAGGCTGGCTGAGCAGCAGAAAGGCAGACTTCAAGAAGGGAATGAGAAATTAGCATGTTCTATCTGTTTTAATGATATGGAAACTACATTTATAACCTTTCCCCACTTAAAAAATAGGCTTTAAAATACACTCCTGCTCTAGTTAAATGAATGCTAGCTTAGAGAACAGATATAAAACATCAGCATCCGGAATGAGAAGAAATCAGTAGAGGTTTTATTGCTAAAAGGTCAACAACACTTACAAAGAGATTCAATCTTTAAAGCTCTGCAGAATTTCATTAAAAAAAATATATATATATAACACCATGGACAAAGAAAAGCTCCGAAAATAAGAATCTACGAGTAGTTTCTCACTCCGTGACCCCATGTTGGAAGTGCTGTTGCAGAGCGTATGCTCACTGCCACCTACAGACAGAGATAAGTGTACACAGACCCAAGCGAAGGCAGATGCTCTCCCTGGACCCAGGATGTCGTGATTTCCAAACGTGAGCCACCCGGCAGCCTTTGAGAAGTGTGCCAGCTCAAGCTCTTGCACCAGAAGGCCGATAAGGCTTTCAGAAACACTACACGCACACAAGATTGCCTGGGACACAAGTAGCGAGGAAAACATAAAAGACAACACTAGTGTTGCACTTGATGCGTCTATTGGCAATGGACAATAGCATAGGAGAAAAATCAGACCCTCTTAAAATACACTCTAAATTTGAGAAAAAGCAGTTCTTATATGCACATGTACTATAACCGTGTTTACGGTGGGTGAAGAATGACTGGTAGCAGCTTTTAAAACGTCATTGTCGGAAAACCGAGACAAGAATTTTAAATGGAGGGAGCTGAAAATAGTCAACTGTGTTAACAGTAACACGTGATAGCACCGATACTTTTCCTACAAGCATGGTCTTTCCTTTCTACAGCAACATTAAACGACTGCATGCGATGTAGCCAGCACACACCTAGAATCTTCCCATCCTCTTCCCTTCAAAGCAACACATGCGATAGCATGGTCCAGTTCCATTCAACTTACAAAATAAAAGGGTAAGAAATGAGAGTTTATGATGAATTAAGGAAGTCCTAATTAAAAGATACTTGTAGAAGAGCATGATTTAGAATTCTGCCTCCAGACGAAGATAAAGGCTTTGAAAAGCAAACAGAAAGCGCAATTGCAAAATCATTCCAGCATTATAAATTCCCCCAGTTAGAAGTAAAATTGGGCTGAAGTTTCAAACAGAAACTTTTCTAATATTTTTAATGAGCATTTCAAACACTCTTTACAGAATGTGCCCTTTGGTTTACTGCTGTACTGAAGTACTTCAAGGTTTTTATTCTTCTCCCAACAAGTGACAAGCGGTGTTTAAATTTTCACTTCATTAGGTTAAAATATGTCAATTTAATGAGATTTTGCATAGATCAGAGAAATAAAGGCAACAAAATTGAATCAAAAGTGTAGAGCCTTTAAAATAGCACAGTTATTGTCAAGATCTTACAGCAGGAACATTTTCATGAAAAGCAGTTAGCAGGAATATTACACACGTTGAAATAAATATATACATATACATGTACTTATTTTTTCGTTTAAGTCTGGTGGAGCATTTACTTTAACTCTATTTGAAGGAAAGGCCACACTTACATCATCTTTTTTTTTTTTATACAATGGGACTGCTACAAATGAGTTGAAGATCTCTAATTTCCTTGGAAAATCAGATTTATCCAACACGTCTAAGACAATAGCCCTTTTCATTCATAGTCAGCCTCACACTGCTGAAAACATGGGTTACCGCATCATCTGCAGGACTGGAATACTGCAGATATGCAGTAAATCCTGACAGAGCTCCTTGAAAGTGCTTGACCTCCTCAACAAAAGACGCAAGTGCTGCGCTTGTGTAGCAACAGCGTGAAAAAAACAATGTCCGGATCTGAGACCACCACAGTTGCCCTGCCTAAACCATTTTCAGGTGCAAACTTCGACACACAAATTAGGTTAGCAAGGCTGCATATTGGTCAACTTTAACAAGTTAAGATACTGGTAGCTATATTACTCACTTATACTGCACTTATCCAAATAGGTTAACAAAGTAAGTTTTATAGCGTCCTCAAAATAATACTTAAAGGTAATTCACCTTACATGCTCTTGGTCCCGAATATAAAAAGGACGCCACCGCAAAATCTTTACCACAAGAATAGAATGGATTAATATGTATAATCGAATTCACAAGTTCAACTTGAATCACCCATGATGCACTCATTTCCCTTATGTAGCAATTCCTACAGGCACGGATGAGGAAGAATCAGCATCATAGGGTGCTTCAAGTCTTCTGATTCCTAGACTATATAATAGCCAGACTTGGAGACGTATACAGACAGGTAAAAATTTCCATTAGCTTGAGATGGTTAATTTATGCTTGAGACAATAGGAAGCTTGAATCCCTGTCACAGCAGAGTCCCTGCTCCATTTCAGTTTGAGAAGACCATCCTTTCTAAGAGTTGACTATCTAAACACTCACTTTGATCAGGTCTACCTTAGATTTCAGCGTGCTTCCTGTGGGCAGAGGTGGGCAGTGATTAAAAAGCAGACCCGTCTAGACAAGAATCCCTCTGGTATATTCCCCAGATAAAGCAGCCTAACTAAATAAACCCAAATATAGGAGGGCTAGACCTCATCAGATGTGAATCTGTCCTGCCAACAAGATTCTGCTTACATGCAGGAGGAAGAAATGCAAAGTAAATCTCAAACCAGGAAATGCATAATTAAGACGATTTCTCTGCAGGGAAAGGGCTTCGATAGGCATGATGGGACCAAGGGAGGAGAGCACACCCTGAGGCTAACCCTGGGTTTGAATTGAAAAGAAACATTGTGGTTTAGACAGATGCTGTTTGTTAGATTTTGGGAGCTAGCAAAAGCCTGACTGGGAGGTACATGCAGGTTTTCCCTCCTTTCAAACTTCAGTGTGTGTTAATACATCTGTTACGTTAACAGAGGTATAAGCTCTGACTCATTCTTCTTAATTTCTGTCCACGAGAAGAAATGCACGGAATGCTATGGGAGGAGAGCTGGGGAGACCTGGCCAAAACCAGATGGGAGGTGCAATGGGCAAGATGAAGGGGAGACAGACCCAAGATCAGTGAAAGCTTCATCGAGCATGCAAAACGCACCTGCAGCCAAACTCCAGAAAGCAAGGAGCAGCTTTACACCCACAGTCATAGCTTGCACAGCACCCACTTTAACAGACTAGAAAAAAAAAAAAAACAGTTATAAAATAACATTGTACTGGGTAGAGGGAGCTGTATTTTATGGAAGAAGGCTAGAAAGCAACATCAGTCTTTTCTCATATGCTTCTAGTTACTGTCTTTACCGTGTAATAAAACTGTCAAGTTTTTTTGGGGATATAGAGAATTCTCTGCCTCTCCTGTCAGCCACCATAACCTACAAATATTTCAAAATACACCCTATTTATCTCTGTTCCTCTTTAAACTCTACAGGAATATGGAGGAGCACTTAGGAATCGCATTCTATTTTGTACTTTTAATGAGCTGCAGAGAATTATAAGCATATGCATACACATCAACTCCATGGGCCTCATTAAATCTTAAAAACATTTCTTTCTATTGAAGAAAATTAAGAATATGGAGTTCACTGATGAAAGACTTAAAATTGAAGCTCGATAATTAACCTGGAGGTGGATTCTTGCTAAACTAACTGTATTGCTCCTGGAATCTAAACCAGTGTCCCCCAATTACTGTGCCATGGAGGCTTGGCAGCTCAGCCCCTCATCTCCAACATTACACCGACAGCCCAGAAGATGTATATACCTCCAGCTCAACTAGGAATCAAAACTTCCACTTCCCAAAAGGGTTGTGCTAGTAATCATCTTTCCACGATCAAATGCCTCAAGTCATGCGCACCACGCACAAGAAGAGAGGCAAGCGCTTGTGTTAACGCAGCATCTCATACATTGTGGCACAAGGGCAATGCTGAATCTTCATCCCCTGCTTTTGTTTGTCCAGAACACGTGGGGACATTTTGCTTTTAAAAAAAAAAAGAAAAAGAACCCAACACATTGGCATTCTGTGAAAGTACGACACACTACCAGCCAACCTTACCACTTCGTTAATGTCATTTTTGGCACTGAACTTGTTGCTTTTTCTGCAGTCGTTCATAGAGGAACTGTCAAAACAAGTTTTTGTCACACAAAGTATTTCTTTTAGTCTTTCCTCATCCAAAGGAATCAAAGACAAGACCACGTAGTATATTCTTTTTTGAGCTTTAAGTTGGCTTTTTTTGGTCTTTTGAAAGTCGAATAAGGACTGTGTGCTGAAATAAAGCTCATGACCCAGCAACTATGCTGTGCACTGATATTTGAATGGAAAGACAACTCCGGCACTCTCTGCTGATCATCAAGTGTTTTTGTAGTAGATAACATCCATTAAGAACTCCACATTTTCTATAAAAGACGAATCCAACATTCACAAACAAGGTTTTTTTGGTTTGTTCTTGCTTTATAACCATTTCCTCAAGAACTCCCATGGCTCTTAGTTCATATTCCTTCACCAGATTTCTAGCTATAAATCATTAAATAGGCAATACTCTCCTAAAACCTCATTTCCCTGAGGTGCAAAATGCAAAAGGACCAAACTTTCCATTGCTAGTTCAAGTTTGCGTTGCTTAGCCAGAAACTGAGATTAAAAAACACCATTTTTAGTAGAAAATTACTTTATTTCTAACTTCTTAATATGTAATAGATGATTAAATTATCATAGCATGCTTTTCTCAACTTAAAAACAATCATTTGAGATCAACTGTGTAATGGAAGACAGTTCACAGCTACAAGTTCACACAAGGGTAGAAGGAAAACTTGCTAATTTGTCAGTAAGAATAGACCCACTGACTTCAGGGTAAAAAATAAGCTACATACTAGAGGCAAAGAAAAATGGCATCTCAAGTGCCTTTTTTTTTTTTTTTTGCTAAGGATTGGGCTAGAAAATTTTTAAAAGTGGCAACACAGCATTGAATTCTGGTGGGTTTCGTTATTATGGATAAGCATGGTTTGTATTCAATGTGGTTTACTTATAAAGGCTGATGGGCATATTTCACGGCATATTTCACTGAACTGCGATCATTTCTGTCAAAATAGTGAAGCCTTATGAGAAACTTCATTACAGTACTTCTAATCAAATATTTGAGAAGAATCAGGTTGTCTTTCATAAGAAAGACTCCTGCCATTCTCAAGTATCAAAGAGTCTGGAGGAAAAAAGTCATCTTCACAGACTTAAAGTATCAGATTAGAATTGCCAGCATGTACTTCAGTGAGAAAAACAAGATACCTCTGTTTCCAGGCGTGCAGAGGAAATTCAGATATTGATCTCTTCTGTATGAATCTCAAAGATCTTCTGCACTGAACTCTTTCTGCAGTTTGGATTAGACGGAGACACACAGGTCCTCATCTGCGGTGTCTCCAAGGAGTACTGCTCCTATTGTCAGTTAGCACCTCACTGGCACATTTTCCCCAGCTACTTGCCTTCTGTACAGGAAGATGATATCACTGCTTCCAGGCTAACCTGCCCGTGGGATGAAATGAGTGTTTAAAAAAAAAAATCCATACCATTTTGACCCTCAGGGAAGAGGAGACCTTTTCAACATAAGATTTTAGAAGACATTAAAGGGAGCAGGCAGTTTTCATTCCATTTTTCAAAATACCAATATTTTAGAAACTTTAGTTTTCTTACAGCAGAATAAAGAAAAGTTATGCTTTTTTAGCTTAGCTCTTTTTTAGTTGTACAGTTGCATGCTGCCTAATTTCTTGTTCTCTGGACTTTTTTCCCCTGTATCCTTGACTTTACCCCTTCTTCCTTATCTGATTACAGCAACTCATGCCAATAGTAGAATAAAGCACATCGTGCCAGAGAGCTCACTGTGATGCCGAGGAATTTAAGTTAGAGTTGGATTCCTGCAACCATGAAAACTTGACACCAGAGCAGACTGTGGTGGAAATAAACGTTGAACTTTGGACCCTTGGTGGTAAGGGGAAGAACGTAGGGGACAGAAGGGAGATGCTGAGAAATGTACAGATGGAAAGATGAGGGAGTGAACTATAACCCCTTCCTTTTCACAGTTACTTTCTAGAAACCATTTTTATCCTTACAGCTAATTTAAGAGCTTTTTATGAGGAGGGAACCCAGCAGTTTACTTTTCAAGTTATCTGATTTTAGGGTTATTAAAAAAGGCTGGGTTGTGATGTATGAACCACGTGCTCTGCCCTGTTAGGGCCATTCTAGATTCTAGGCCTGGCCTTACTTGCCGCAGCTATTCAGAAACAGAGCCACCAAGTAGAGAACTGCACACAAAGTTTAAAAGTTCAAAGGTCGAGCTTACGGCCTCCTCTGTCATTCAGGAAGCAAGAGACCAGTCCACCTGCAGTTTTCCTGCTGGAGGTCCCAGCGAGCACAAGCAGACTTCTTCAGGCCCTGGGGCACGGAGCAGAGAAAGAACGCAGCAGTGCACTGCAGCCTTCTGATGCATCTGACATGTTTTCTAGGTCTTGGAGGTTGGCTTCGCTCCGGGATTCAGAAAGGAAGACTAGTAAAACGCCAGAATGGTTTTAATGGTATTTCATAACCAAAATGGAGAAGACCTGGAGTTGCCCCGCAATCGTTTCCTTCTTGGTCTTGTGCATCCTCATAACGTATATCAGGAAGACCATTCTTAATGCGAGTTCACAAAAGAAACATTCTGATAGAGGTTTGAAGACAGAGTCCCAAAAGACACAGAAAAAGTACAGTAAGAGCAGATGATCACTGGACTCCTTCCATTAAGGCACTGCATTTCAGGTTGCCTGCTGTTTTGAACACATTAACGGACAGTGTTCCGGACATAGGTTGTGGTAGCAAAGTGTGATTATTTACTACTGTCCTACAAGGAAAGGTATAGAATGTGAAGGCATAGATGCATAAGTTGATGTTGGTAACATCACTCCCAAGAATTATGGCTTCCCAATGGAATGAAGATGAGACAGCATTTCTCTATTAGCTGATATAGCGCATTTGTAATCATTCATTAGTATTTATCACACTAATTCACAGTTCAGGCGACCACACAGAAGCATCATACAAGCTGACATGAGTACCTTCCATTCTTGCACACGATCAAGTCCTTATGAACAGAAAGGTAATTCCAACAGCATCTAGGAAATTCCTGGTACAGGAATTACAGGTTTGAGAAAAACACCAGTAGCTTAAAGGCTGTTGCTATCCTTCTGCATGAGGAATGTTTATTGTACTAAACACTGTTTAAACGTGGGATTCAGTTTTAAACAGTCAGAGACAAACTACCAGTATACATTGCTGACAGAATAATAGACTAATGCAAGTTATTTGTTTTAACTTCTTCAAGAGTTTGACGCTTTATTCGACATAGAGAAAAGACTGAAAACACATACATTTTCCAAGACACCCACAGTTTGCTTAGAAGTTTTTGCCAAATACCAGGAAGATAAAAGCCATGCTGTAGCAAGGACATGATCTAAAATAATATACGTTACACAGATTGGTGATAAAGTCACTGTGAAAATTTCATTGATGGTTCAGCTTGTGGTATTTCACCTACCTGGCCAAATATATTGTGTCCGTACTAACAAACGGTTGCATGACCTCCAGCTAAGCCCAGGACATCAGAGTAATGAGCATGCAGAGAAAGGTTTTGCCTTACTGAGTACAGTGACAAGAATAAAAATCTACCTGCAACATGCTTAGGTTGTTAGAAATCACACCTGCCACATGCACAAGCCCTCTTGCTTTTTGCTGTTCCTTAGGTACCAAATACTGCTGATTCCAGTGCTGCATGAAAGAAAAAAAAAAGCAAGGCTCAGAGGGCGAGTTACACTAAAAGAATAAAATGAGATTATAAAAATAAGCTACTACGTAAAGTAGCAGCCAGTCTTATACATAAGTTTTGTGAGACTGGCTCAAGGAACACTCTAGCACTAGAATGTATATGGAAAAATAGTAATGAGCCATGCTCCAGCTAGACAGCTGTATACTTTCCCTCTATCTGGATTTTCCTGTTGTCAGTTTGATTAATGGAATGTCTTCACATTTATCTGCTTTTGGATATCTTAAATCTCAACAAGTCCATTTCATGTTCTTGCCACCAACATTTCCAGTAGATTTCTTCTAGCATGTCAGAATGACAGATAAGTTCCTGCAGTCAACCTTGTAGAGAGCTCATTATTGTTTCAGACTTGTGTACTCACCCTGGAGGTCCTCGGTACAAAGGCCTCCAGAGTTCTAGGCCATTTTAAAATCTATGTTGAGTAAAGGTGTCATTTCTCTACTAGAGAAAGCTTTGGAGCAGAGGTCAGGACCACGTTCTGAATTTTATACTGTTTTATATCATCAGTCCACATACTAAGTAACAAGAACAGAAATAACTGCAATAAACACTAAGTAACCCAATGCAGCACACACTTGATCTATTTTATTTATTCGTATGGTTGACTGCTCTATGTTGGAGTGCCATAAAGTTATTTATGAGATAGCTTGAAACTTTCAGAAGAAAAATAATAAAACTATCACTGGCAGCAGCACAACATTATCAGTACCCATTTTTAATTCACTTGTAAAACGTTGCTGGTTTGAAGCTAGCACACAGTAATTGCTTTCAACATCTAAAGAGATCACTTTGAAAAAAGCACAACTGAAATCCCTCATACTAATTCCAAATAAACTAATTCTTGCCCTCACTATGGATTTTTATCTGCAACAGTGAACTCAACCAGGCTCCAATGTAGCTGTATCAGTAACGGTGCTTTATTATCGTCGTCATTTTTTTCCACATTGAATAAGAGAATTTGTGAGCGAGCAATGAGGTGCCGGATTCATCAACTACATGGGAGAGATCATATTCTGCCTCTGCTCCACATTGAGCCATTGTTCTTTAATTGTCCCCTTTTCCTTCAACCCTAACAGCCCCTTCAATAGTCTTTAAGCTGAATTTTGGTATTGAGCCACAATTCTGTACTGGAGAGCTATTTGGTGCATTGCCCTGGGGGGGCTTAAAGGAAACTGTATTCATGGAGGCACAAACGACTCATCACGCCCTGGGGAATGCAGGCGTGGAATTTACTTGGAAATTTTGCCTTTCTGAGGAAGAGGGACACGCATCTCGGGTACCTCTGCTGCTCCTACATATTAAAAAAAAATAATATGGTTTTCCAAAACTTGTGACACTGGCCTACAAATTTGGGAGCAGGAAGGAAGATGGTATTTGGGTTCTTTGAGTTTTAGGGCAATGCCAGTCTAACTGGAGCCTGCTATGGAGAGAAAAAAAAAAAGAAATTCTGTAAATCTTTCAGGTAATCAGGTGGAGGCAGAAGCCCAAGATGGTTACTAACAAAGTTGGTGTGAACTGCAGACATGACACTTCGTAAGTTAAAGCTACCTTAATGAGTTGCATGGTCAGCTCCATATGTGTCTCTAGAAATTACTACCACATCTAAATCCCACCTACTGCCAAAGATCCTTGCAATGCAATTTAAGACACCTATCAATCACACAATTACCAATGTCATTAATATGCAAGCGTAGACATCAGCTTCCTATTTGTAGCCAAATATATAAAGGTATGTATAAAAAAAAAAGATTAATATTTCTCATTCTCCACCCCATCTCAGAAGAGTCATCTGCTTTGTAGCCTGTACCTACCAGCCAGATACCAGAGGTATTTGTGAAAATTCTCCTTCCCTCTAGAGCAAGGGAAGGCTCTTCCCTTCATCTAAGTGAGGGCCAGCTACCGGGCTGTTTCCCTGGAAAGCATGATTTTACAGTACAAATCTGAACTTTCATACATAGCGAAGGGTTCAAATCACATCCTTCTCTTTGCATGATTTTCTGAACTGGCTTACGATCACCTGACCAATGCCTTTCAGCCCATGCAATTATTTCTGATAGAACGTTAAGGAGCTCAGAGCATGCTTTTATGTCAGCATATTAATATCTTCTGTCTATTTACCAAATGCTTTAGTTCAGTTTTCCTCCTGAAGCTGTATGCTTTAACATCATTAACTAATTGCTTATTTTGAGAAGATAATTTTTCAATTAGATCTACCTTTCATTGGTACAAACAAGCAGTTAGAAGTCTAATGATAATGATGCTGTTTGCTAGTCAAGTCTTTTTCCCTTTTTTTTTTAAACAGTGAAATGGAATATACCCTTTATATTAAAACAAGAAGAAAAAAGTAAACAACTGAAATTTAGATTAGAAACATGAAATTCAGAAGCAGAAGGTCAAATATCATTAAATTCCAGATATTGACCTATATAAAATCTGAAACTGCTCCTTACAGTTCCATCCAGGTTGAAATCACAGTTGGATGTGCCTAGTGTTTGTTCATCGATCGGTATTAACTTCGATCTTTCATTGGTGCAAATAAATCCTTAGGTATCAGTTTAGCATTGTACAGTATTAACTCATGAACACTGCTTACAAGATCAAGGGACAAATACCTGAACTCAATTCAAATCTTGAATTTAATCCAAATTTGATATAATACGGTCATACAAATTTCTTTCTCAAACTCTCCAGAAAATGAAAAGTGGTATTACTTATAGAAGTTCAACACTCAGATGAAACAACCTTGCCGTGACGGAGGAGGAAAATATTTAATAGCCTTCATTCTGAAAAGTGATTACCAATTTCCACAGTGACTTTTTTCTCATCTAGTTGACAGGACACAGAGCACTTAAACGAGAACATCTGCAGCATTCTTTCAATACTCTGGGGAGAGCATGAAAAGCAATATGTTAGGCTGAGAGTACAAGCAATGGGGCTTCTTTCTTTGCAACTCAAAAGATGTTGCGTGTAGGCATCTTTAATTTTTAAAAAATTAATTTATTTATAATTGTTAAAGAAACCAGCTGTTGCTACTGTATCTCTGCTTCAAAATCCTTTGAGTTTAGCAGTTGGAAGCTGACATACTTATTCCATTAATTTAGCTGTCTGTGAGTGTTTCCCATAGAATAATTGCGCCGCATAATGCATGACTGTTCACTCTCTGGTAACGTCTGTTGGAAAAGGAACAAGAGAGGGAGGGGAACGGGCAATGGTCTGAATAAAGTCTAAGTGTCAGTGCTGCTCTCATAGGACTTAAGTTCACATGGTCCTGCCTAGGTCTCTAAACGACCTTCAGTGTTCCCTTTTGGTTCATATTAGTCACAGCAGCCCATCTTTTTTTCTAGTCTGGGCCTGATTACTTCCAAGCTTGAGATCTGTGTTGAAAAAGGAAGTACAGCAAACCAGTATCCAAACCATGGACCAGCCATTTACATAACCATCATTTATTTTGTCAGGGAATTCAGTTTCCAAAGTGATAGTAATGCCAAGAAACACAGCTTGCTAAATGCGTTTGGTTTTGGTACTCTTAAAGCAGAGGAAAGTTTTATGGGAAAAACAGCACTCCTGAACACTAATCTTATCTCAGCCTTTTTCTTACTGTCTCCCAACTTTGCTCCCAGATCTGTTAAATAAATGGCTTCCCTAGGATATTGTAAGACCCTGGACAGTGGGATCCCCAAAAGAGGTGGTCATTTGCAGAAGCTATAATTTTCTCAGCTAAAGCCAAGTACAAGACAATTCCAAGGCCATGCCACCCACCCACCCCCCATTATGGCTATAAACACTCAAATCATACTCCAGCAGAACTCATAGAACACTGCTCTTCGTCCCTTGTCTATCAGAATAGGTTCTCTCAGTTGAGTCTAACACAACTGTTGGGTGTAGAAGGGCTCAAATGTTCATATCATGCCATATGTATAACATAAGAAAATATGAGGACTTGCATGAGGAATGAGAACGGTCACTAAACTGCCTATTTATGATAGCAAGATGTGTTCATCTACTTTCCGGTACTGAAAAGTCATCCAGAAGTTCCTTGTCCTTGCCGTCTTACCATCCCCATGTAATTCTACATTGAAATGTTTAACAGAAGACACTTAGAATACCTGAGTTGGTATAGACTGTGCTTCTACTTGACCTTGCTATGAATAATACAAGATCTCTTGGCAGACATTATCCAGTAGGAAATATCCCTGGCCTTTTGGGCCATGTGAGGTGCAGAAAGTTGCAGATTTAGGCCTCCTGGCAGGTGAGCCTGTTCAAAAAAGAGAGTCACAATACCATGGGAACCCATTAAAGCATCCCAGCGCTGGTGTTAACATGCAGAATGAATCACAAACAGAGCACAGAAATGCTGCGCTCTGATTCCTAGTTTGGACAGTTTCCCTCCTCTCAGCTCTGCTGCTCTCAAAACCAGCCCAGTATTAGGGTGCAATTAAATGATGCCTCATATCTCTGAACAACCGCCCATTGAAAAACAGCTTCAATGTACCAACCGCGGGATCTCTTTTGTTTTAATCCAATGTTCTAGGTGTTTTACCCAGCCTGACCCAAGAAATCAGGTATGCCAGCAAACATCAAAAGGCCCCGCATCAACACTAGCGTTCCCACAGCTCTCGGCACATATGCTACAGCAGTGGGAACATCAAACTTTCATCTGTTCGGAGTCGTCTCCCAGGTGCTATCAGTTCAAGAAGAACCTGTTCTTCCAATGGACTTTGTGTATACCACCAAGCAGACAAGTAAATTAACTGAAGAAAACTTTTATTAGAAGAGATTTTGGGTAACTAAAGAAATGAAAGGGAGATGCTACTAATGGGAGCACAGAAACTGAGAGAAGTAAAAGATATCAAGATTAAGGAGTAAAAGATTGGCCTTTTATACTTGAGAAGATGGTAAAATGGATTAAAACCATCCTTTCTGCCAGGGAACTGTATACTTTATAACAGCAAAACCCGTACTACTCTTCAAAAAAGTCTTTGCAAGCCGCTTTATGAACTCAAAAACATGTAACTTCTCATCCCATACCGGTAGCTGCCACTACTCGTTATGGTTAATCACAGCATAAGGCTGTAAGAAAAGAGTCAGTGGCACAGACTGATTCGCCCCATGGATCAAATTTAGCCAGGCTGATATAAGCACTCCGATCCACCCATTAGCTTTAAAAGGGTGTAGACACAAGCTACAAATCTGACTACCACTAACAGCAGAAAAAAGAATCGATGAGAAAAAACAGGAAAAATTTTAATAGCCACTGTATAAATTGAACACAGCCAGTGAGAAAAACAGAAGTTAAACATCTAGCAAAAGCAAATGAAAAAAGAGCATTTTTGCATACAAACTCTAAAGCCTCCGCACAACATACGCTCAAGAGAAGCCAAATCTGTACTGGCTCTTGTTGGTACGCCCGTTTGTTGTTTGTTTTATTTAAACAGAAACGTCCAGGAAATTCTGAAGAATGAGAGACCTATCAGCTCTTAGTCTGCACTCTGCAGTATTTCAAAGTACAAAATAATTGGTCCAGCGTGGTAGTAGCTATCACTAACTAGAGACCTGGAAGTCCTCTTCCCAGTGAGACTTTCACCAATAAACTGCTTTCCTGTAATCAGTCTGCTTCTGAAGACAAACACGGTTCTACCACTACATGCAGTATTCAGCAACCATAATAAAGATTCGCTTTTGATGACTTAAGCACTATAGATAACCATTCTGCTCTTGATAATTAAACGTGAAAATGAACAGGCACCGAAGCAGCTATAAGAAACAGTCGTGAACTGGCGTGACAGCAGGAATAAAATGACGACATCATATAAAAGGAAAATAGAGTCCTCAAGAATGAAATAAAAACACCTTACATCAAATATACAACGCAGTGGACTTAATACAGAAACTCTGCAGTTAAAGCAGGGCAGTGTTAACCATACACAAATCACATGCTCATCCCACGCACAAAGGGAAGATCATGAAAGAGAGAAATTACGACACAGGAGAACACGACACAAAACCACAGGAGGGTCTACAAAGGAGAGAAATAAAATGCATCGTATATGAGAATCTAGAGAATATTCAACAGAAAAGGAAAGTGTCTTCAAAAATAGTTTTAAAACACATTCCCATGGACAGAGGGTCTGCAGCGGTACCATTTCGTAAGGAATAACCTGTTGTAAGAAAAAAATGGCGATATTTTCCCTTGAGCACTTCAGCATTTCTCATCATTAGCATTACCTACAGCGGGTTATATAGTATTGCTGACAATCTTCAAAACTCTCCTGTGGGTCACAACGGTTTTGGCGCTGTTCATATTTTCCCTCTGTGCTTTGGACACTTATTTTTCTTTGAAGATTTTTTCCATTGATTGAGGAACCATAAAGGAAATTGTTCCTTAGGAATTACTCTCATTTTTGTGCTAGTACAATTTCTTTCTGTGAAAGAAAGTCACATATGAGCAAGTGTTTAGTTTTGTATGTTGATAGATCAAAATTGCTTTAAGTATTGAATACTGAACTGTTTGCCTGAATGATATCAAAATGGAAAGGCAATTTTCACGTTTTATTCCACAGGATATTTAATACCATCATCCCAGGTCTAGCATGCCCCAGATAGGTTTTTAATTTTTTATTTTTTAAAATCAACATTGGAATTATTTTCAGGGTTTCTCTGTTAAAACTGATCCATGGTGCATCATGATGTTTATTACCAAATTGACTGTATTTACTGGAAAAATGGATTAGGTACTCTCCAGAGTGAATTTGTTTTCATTTTAAAGTGTCGGTACCTAGGTTTAGAAACCTATCATTTCCTCCTCGCAGTTTACTGCTTGTATTCATCATTATGAATCATGTATCATATAAATTTATTGCAAATCTAGAGTTGAGTGTCAGGAAGAGTCTTAAGTGGATGTCAGTGATTTTATTGTTCTTTTAAAGAACACTATAAAGAAAAAAAGGAGAGGCACAAATCTAATTTCAGGTCACATATCAGTCTACCCACCTGACATAGTTACACCTACTGGTCAATCAAAGCACAGAATATTTGAACTGTAAATTCTTCGCCAAAGGTTTACACACAAAGTAGCACCCAGATCTCCAGTAAGGGTGCAAAAACCGCCTCCCGTAATGCACACCACCAGCAGCGAGGTCAGCGAGTCTCGAGTTTCAGGGATATTTCCTCTCTTCCCACACAATCAGAGTCTCTGAAAGTTAGACCATGAACTTCCGGCACCCCTTGAAGCAGATTTGAGCTCTGCCATTGACTTTGGAGGGGCCGCTCTTTAACCTGTCTCACACAGAAGTTTGGTTGTCAGTGTATTAGCCGCAAATGTTTCAACAATTCCAATATCAATTTCAATAAAGAAGCACGTTCACAACCCACACCCCCAAGATTCCGTATGCTACGGGAACTCAAAACTGATGCAAGGCTAACGTCCAGGTGACACACGAAACATGAGCTTGCTTAATATGGCCGCTTAAAACATCAATAAAGATTTATTTTAAACACCATCAATTTCTCTATAACTGTCAACCCCTTAGTGGCATATTCTGCGCGCTGAAACTGCCCTGGTTTAATATGGGTTACACATGAAGTAAGTGCATTACATTAACTCTTGGCTAAGCGTTTCAGGGTGTAAGGACTAAAACTTTTGGATAACTAACTATGGTATCTTGGGCAACCAGCCCATGGTTGCACATGCAGTGTGAGCAGCACCTGAGGCCCTGACCTGTCCATCAGCTGCTTCTGGCTTAGGCAGAGTTTTCCTACTTGTTAGCTCCTAGCTTCTCTGTCACATCAGGTCATCTGGACCTGTGTATTTGCTATTGCATGCACCACTGAGACCAAGATCCACCTCTGCTTGGTATGCTGCCTGTCCCTCAACCCTAGAGCTATAAAGGGTTTTGAAACCTTTGGCTAAGGGTAATGTAGCTCAAACTTGGGACACACTGACAGATAAAACATAGGGCACAAGACCAAACTCAGACCCAGGCTAAGTGCTCTGCACAGCATGCCAGTAAAGCAAAGTTTCAACCGTCAGTTGAAGTAGAGACTTCCAAATCTACCTTCAAGTAGAGAGAGAATCACAGAATGTGTTGGGTTGGAAGGGACCTCTAAAGGCCATCTAGTCCAACCCCCCTGCAGTAAGCAGGGACATCTTCAACTAGATCAGGTTGCTCAGAGCCTCATCCAGCCTGGCCTTGAGTGTCTCTAGGGATGGGGCCTCCACCACCTCTCTGGGCAACCTGTTCCAGTGTCTCACCACCCTCATTGTAAAGAACTTCTTCCTAATGCCTGATCTAAACCTGCCCTGCTCTAGTTTAAAACCATTGCCCCTTGTCCTATTGCTACATGCCCTTGCAAACAGCCCCTCTCCAGCTTTCTTGTAGGCCGCCTTCAGGTACCGGAAGGCCTCTATAAGGTCTCCCCGGAGCCTTCTCTTCTCCAGGATGAACAACCCCGTCTCAGCCTGTCTTCACAGGAGAGGTGCTCCAGTCCTTGGATCGTCTTCGTGTATAGGTCTGTATTGCACCACTACACAAAGCCCTCTACATCCTCTTCCATTCTATGAAGTGATTCCTGACTAGAAACAGGAAAGGAGATTAAGAAATAGATCATTAAGAAAATAATGAAGAAATATAGCTATGCCAGTAGAACGTTTCAGCAGAAACATACCTGATTTAATGCTGCATGTGGGTGCAGTATGTTTTCAAAAGTTCTCCTGTACAGTTGCAAATCAAATTGTCACTTTCAGTGATATTCATTCTTCAGGACATTTTGTTAAGTAGCCTAGTTCAAATTTGAGCTGAATGCACACTCAAGTGATGGGGACAGGCTTTAAGAGTCTACAAAGGATATGAGCAGAACCACAGCTAGCTGACTGGCTACAGGCCTGCCTCACCACAGAAATTGTAGACCAATGGTCTCCGCAAGGTAAAAGAAAAAAAAATAATAAAAACTACATCTTCTCACAGAATGAGAAAGTGTGAAAGAGACACACCGCACAGTGAATTTTCTCACCAGTGTCACAGAATTGCCCCTTTTCCACAGGCATTCACTCAGAGCACAAATACATGGAGATGATGGACATGACCTATCCAATTCTCTCAATTCTGCCTTTATCCTAGCAAAGGAAGACAGGCATTAGTCCCCTTATGCAAGGCAGCTATAAGATAATTGGACTGTCCTTTAAAAATAAAGGATAAAGCTTCTTTTTTTTTCCCCCCACTGGGGAGGAATAGGTGATTCTTTGACTCAGGGCTTCAAAAGGCCTTTTTGACCAGGAGGCCTTTTTGAACCTGAATTTAAATGCTTTTTGAGGAAACAAAAGTGATTTTAGTAGACTTCTCACACTTCAGACTCCACAGTCAAACCATGATAACCTTCAGCAGAATTCATTGAAAGATACAGATACTGCAATGGGGGTGACAAAAATGGGTAGGAATATTTTTTCCACGGTGCTATTGTCTGATTTTCCAATCACTAGCCATGGCTATTAGCATTCCCTATTTACACATTCTTCACTTCTAAATATTTCCTGTGAGCAAAATTTATCAGAAATCAGGTTCCAGTTTTCATAGGCCTGAATAAAACATGCAAATTTCAAATCTTATGATTAAAGCACTGTTTTTGCAATATTAAAAAAAGCCCAGCATGAGTAATTAAGCTTCAAGCTGTGCTATGTCATTATCAAATACAAACACTGCAAATTCCTTGCAATTTTCAAAGCAACGACTGTAGAATCTGATCTGCTATTAATAAAGTTTCCCAATCACCACATAGATCTAAGATACAAACGGTATTGGATGTAAAAATCCGTAAGTAATGATAAAAAGCCATTGTTCCTCGGCATCTCGGTTCTCCTACTGATATTCAGAAAAAGTGTCAAGTGTACCAAATTTAATTCCTGACTCTTTGTATACACAGTAAGGATTTAGATAACATATCTAGTTTCAATCAGCAATATATGGGCACTCATCTGCAGCCTCTCTATACATCAAGCAATGAGATTCAGCCAGTTAGTGTTATAAATCTACGACAGAAACTACAAATAGCAGATAAGCAATTCACTCTTACCCAGCACAAGTGGGAGGCACAAATGATTTTTGTCTATGCAAGTAGGTGATTTTTTTTTTTTAAATTAAAAATAGAGATTTGCAAATTATTTTTTCTCACATGCAAGAGAAATTGGGATTTTGGAAAAAGGAGAACAGTCCACATTTAAAGGACTTCAGTATTGTCCTATTCAGCACTGCAAAATCCTTCATAGTCAATAACCTACCTCCAGAACGGAGCTGGTGCCCAAGATCCTACACACAGAATAAGGAGGAATCAGGCCCCAGACTGCACTTCAGCTGAGATTTACACACTTAATATACCTCCAGCATAAACCTCCTGTGAATGTAGCAGCTGAGAAAACATTTATACCAACCACCCGCATCTCAGAGGCAAAGCAAAGTGAAAGGCAGCGAGAATATCTTCAAAATCACCCGGTGCAATCTGCAAGAGTTTGTTTATTGGAGCCCCCAGTTTTCTGACAAGGGTAGGTGAGGTCTTCCTGGATTATTCCTAGCAGTTTAGGCTTCAAAGAACAAAAGAGCATTCCAGATTTCTAAGGGGATTTTTTGAAGCTCGTCCCACTTGTATAAAGCTACTTACTGTGGCTGGCTGTGTTTCACATGTAGAATAAGAATAAAAGTATCACTACCATAACATGAAAATAATAGAGTTCTGAGTTCAAGGCATCTTAGCTCCTGAGAATGACAAGGAATTGAAACTACAGCAGAGTTAACTAATAGACTGCCTAAAGTTAGAAAATAACCTTCTTCAGCAACTTCTAGAGCGCAGATGATGTAAGGGAAGTATTTTAGGCTCCAACAGTATGTCACGAAGACGTGTGTAGTGTTTTCTTATTATACAGAGCTTGAAACTAAACGGATCATTGCTCCACAATCAAGAAAAACAAACATTGAAGAGCACCAGCCCAGAAGATTTGCAGCATGAAAACCTAGAGAGCTATTTCCAATTCAGCCTCCCCCCCCCGCCTTATGATGCAGAAAACGAAACAAAGCAGAAACAGAAAATTCCAAAAATACACCTGGGTAAGACATTTCTATTTGTGTGCTTTACACCATTCGCATCGAAAGAAATCAACTTCGATGTTGTAATGCTGCCATATTTCACCTTCAAAGTCATCAGTTTTACATAGGGGGCTATGACATTCTTACAGGCTAATTAGCAAGTGATTGAAGTCACAGAAGCTTAAGTTCATCATTTGTCAAGTACTTTTACTCCTAACTGGAGGGATGTAGGGTTGAGGCTTGCCAACACTAACTGTTTGGTAAAGATTAAAGTAGCAGTGACATGGCATACGCTTGCACCTTAAGTTTAACACCAGCCATAAGTCTGTTCCCTTCCAAGATTTGCAGAGTTGGGATCTGAAGTAACGTACTTTTCTTCCTTAGCAACATGAACATAGGATAAGTTAACAATAATAAGCTATGAGCAGATATAGCTGTGCATAAACCAAAAAGAACGGCTTATCTACAAGTATTGTAGCTACAGCCTCCTAAATCAGCAGAAGCACTGCAAGAAACAAGACAACACAGTCTGGGGTTAGTTTGTTGTTTTGGTTTGTTTTTTTTTTTTTTTTTAAGGAAAGCTTAGCATCTTAAAAAAAAAATGAGGAAGTTGAGGAATAAGAACTATTTTGATGCCCACTTTGACACAGGACATGTCAGAAGGCTGAAGTCAAGCATTCCAAATGAGAAGACAATAGGGTTAGAATCAGAACGACATCTGGTCAAAAAGTTACTTGATTAAAAAGTAAGATTAGGTAGTAGGTGCAGCCTTCGCTTGTCTCTGCTCTATTTCTATTGAGAAGTGTGTTAAGAGCTTGTTTGCATAGGTGCACTTTGCATTTCATTGCTTCTCATTTCATTATACACCGCAACTCTGATTGCCAAAAATGGCTTTTTGTAGTTGAGGGGAGTTTTTTTAATCCTCTAATTTAAGAGAAACATACCGAGAGCTCAGCTAGCTCTGGCACTAGCTCATGATTTATTTTACAAGCAGTTTCACAGAGCTCTTTACTAAACAGACGTTCTTTGTGCTTTATTACACGTTTGCTCCATTGAGTCATGCTCTCTGTGGGATGTTGCGTCTATATTTTATTTTACTCTAGCCATTAATTACCTTGTGGGCCTGTATCATGTCTCTCCCAGTCTCATTTATTATAACGGCGCCTGCTAGTGTTGCTCAAGTTAAGAGGCTGTCAGTATTTCCATTAGAAAACCCATCTCAGGGGTTCGTAAGTCATCTGTAGAACTTTACTCCTGGCTGATGGTTGGCATACATGGCCACAGCCAGAAGGGTTCTTTCTTTTCTTAACATTAAATTGAGCTAGAAAAAAAAAACCCTCACTGTTTTCAAGTCATAGAATCAGACATGAGTTTTGGCACCTTGTTTTTGAAACTCAGAACCAGCTTAATTTCTTTAAATCAGGTTTTGCAGGTTATTTGCTGATAACATTAAGTCAGTACTTGTGACTTTGGTGGTTTTGTTTGGGTTTATGTTAGCTTTTTTGGTTTGGTTTTGGTTTTGTTTTTTCTTAAAGCATTCAAGCCATTCTTCCACCTTTTTTTTTTTCTGTCATTGAACTTCCATCCTCAACACCTGGCCTCTAGCAGGTCCAGGATCTGCTCCTCTGTAGCTGCTGCCATCTGAAACAGCTTTTGAGTATTCCTTGACATATCTGCACTACCATTTAAGTTCAACAACAAAAATAAATGGCTCTCTTCTGCTTATATCACTACGACCACCGTGTTCGCTTGTGTTCGTTAACTTTCTGTCTCCATTTTGAGCAGAGCTGGGAGGAAGCAAACCATGAGACTGCCATACGCCAAGACTTGACTTCTTCCCACTTTAGAATCAAAATGGGCACCCCAACAGCTTCTTTGTAAGGACTTTGAGGCAAGCTAGTTTGACAGCCAGGGTCCTGAAAGTCCAAGCAGTCACGAAGCTATCACAAGCCTCAGAGATCCAGCACTTGGCAGTACCAGTGGTGAAGGGCCTCAGCTAAGCCAGGAACTTAGCCCCGTAGCATGCAGATGTCTAGAAAAATCTGTCTGAACTCCACCACAGCTTTACAGGAATCAGACCTACAGAACAAATCAACTCTGACAACTCAGTACATCCCTGGATGACAAATGCTCCAACATAATATTTAAAGTCAGTTCTTCCTGGTTTATTCCAATACATCGACAAAGGATTTTAGCGTAAACTATCCCAGAAAAAGACCTTAGAAGCTAAGTTGTACGAGTAGACCTTCATACAAAAAGCCCAAGGCTCAGAAACTGGAGATGTGTTGGAGTGCAGTGACCTCATCATGGGAAAGCATCTTTACAGCATAAGGAGGGTACACATTCACAGCTATACACTGTAGTAGTGCAAGACAATTGGAAGACTTAGTGTGGTCAGTTGTCTTAACCAAATAATGTATGAAGGTCGCTTCTTCCCAAATAGTTTGCTGAACTTATACCACAGCTGTTTCTCACATACTACGCAAAGGAGTTTATGGAAAATAAGCCTGAGGCGTTTAGTATTGGCATGCTGATTGTAAGGCAGCAGCTACAACCTATTATTACATCTGATAAGTTTTAAAGAATTCATATCCATCAATGTTTACCTTTAAGAGCAATTCGTACTTTATCGAAAAACCTTCACGGAAGTCCCAATTTGACCAAAGTTGATAACTTCAATTAGAGTTTTAAAGAGACCACAACATTTTTGCATCTGCTTTAGAGTTTGGCCAAAGCACCAAGAGAGTCATCTTTATATTGTTGTTCTTTTTTAATCACCTAAATCAGCAGCAGGGAGATGCACCATATACTTAGGAATATTGCAACTGCACAAGGCTGTTAGAGTCTCCATACATGGTTCAAATGTCTCCACACTGCCCTTCCTCTCAAAAGACAGTAGAGGGGATAAAGCAGCCTATTGAAGCAATTATAGAAAGGAAACAAGTTACAGAAGACTATCCAAAGTCTTGTAAAAAATCCGCGTTTTAGACGCAGATTGATTATCTGCATAATGGTGGAGAATAAGCCAGCTATCAACCAAAGAGAGAGAATGAGAACTAAATTACCGCATTTATGAGCTACAGGTAGGAAGGAAGTGAACACTGTTTTCGCAAGGCAAGGACTAAGTAATGAGACTGATAAAGACCTGAGCACCACTAAATCAGCCAAAAAAGAGTCTGGTTAAATAGAATTACTAGCCTTACAAATTGCAGCCCTTGCAATTAAGCTTCATTTGTCTTAAATTCCCTCGGATACGTCCTGGTTAAACAAGCTTCTTGGGTAGATGCTAGGCTGCTTATTTCTATGCTCTCAGTTAAGTGAAGTGGCATAAAGTTTGAAAATTCATTATCACCATTTTTTTAACTGGTTGGAATATTCTGCTATATTTTTGTCACCTAAAGAGAATACAATTGCTAGTCACTCCTCAGTTCTACTGTATACTATAGGTAAGGAAGAACATCCATATGTTACAAGGAACAGAAGATGAGTTAGAGACAAGAGGACAACAAATCTATAGAAAATAATCTACTTTATCCAGCTGAAAGAACATATTAGACCCAGGGGAAAGGAAAATATTGTTAGGGAAAAGAGTGCCCTTCAAATGCAAGCCTGGAATTTTGTCTCAAAATATACAATCACATTAGATTAGAAAGTTCATCTTAAAGAGTTAGAGGTATTCTAACTGAATGAAGCCTTTTGACCTCCTCCTCTGCAAGTGTCCTTTCCAGCATAGCTATCCACAGCCTCTCATTCAGACAAGCTTATTCTCTCTCCACTTAAATTGTAGTCAGGTAAGACATTTTACATCACAATAAATCTGGGGGGTTTCGTAGCTGCAGGATCAGAATTGTCACAAAACTGGCCATAGGTTTGAAAGATAGATCTGGAAGTTCTTGGTCCTCTACTGTTCTAGGATTTGAATTTGGTTTTTAATTGCTGTTCTTGTGCATGGCTTGGGGACTGTCTTAGAGTACACATGCTTAAGTAACTGAAAAGATCCTCCCCCTTCCTAAGGAAGAAGCTGTACAGACTCGAATACCAGGCTAGCAAACAGCCTGGCACTTGCTCCAAGCATAGGTACATCATCACACGCAGAAAATGAATACTCCTTAAGGGTTTTTAATAAGACACCTTACAAAAGTGGATAAAAACAGGGGGGGTTGTTTTTCTTTTCCCCCTCCAAGACAGAAATTTAAGAACATTATACCTGTAACTAAAGTACAGGTAATAAATACTCCTGGCTTTGTAGAACTTTGCTTCATTGACTCTAGCTGCTCTAGACATCTCTTGGATTTAAACCCTGAGAATGGGACTGAACCTCAGCTCAATACTGAATACTAAACAAATACTCACCTTATGAAGACCCCTCACTCTTGTAGGCCAAATATTTTGGCATCAAATTAATTTTTCTTCCCAGAATTTTGAAGGGAACAACCTTGTACACAACTGGAGTTGATGTTTTCCTTTATAACCTTGTTGGCATTTTTCTGTTCCAGGACTACCCAAACAACATTTTTGTTTCGTGAACAATTTAAGTATTTCCAAACATGATCTCATCCCAGTGAAAGTGAGATCTTTTGGATTTTCAAAAATAAAAGAGTCAATTGTGTACGAAGGGAAAATACACTCAGAGTAGACTGCTCCAAATCAACACAGGAGGAGGAGTGAAAACTTGTTTATCCATTTCCCCAGTGACTCTTCCTAGAGCCGAGAAACCCAAAGAAAGTTTTGGGTCAAAGTGATAAATATTCTGGTTTTGATGAGTTGGCCACTGGCAAACTCCCATGGGAGACACTGGCAAAAGATTCCCAAGCTGTTCTAACAAGTGTTAGACATGTAATACCTACATAGCCTAATACTGGAGTTCATGTCTTGAGAGTGAATCCTCTGACTTCATTGGTGTGTTGGACCCCTACAAGTCACGTCAAAATGTAGTTTCATTTTTCATGCAGATTTCAGGTTTTTTTGGCTGCACTAACCTTACAAAATGAGCCTGGTTATGCAGATTAACAATCCATTCTCTTTGCCTCTGTTTGAATTCATCAAAGACAAAAATAAATCTTTACATAAGAACAATATAGGGCAAGAGTGCAACCTTTGATCCCAATTTCTTTAGTTGATTTTACACTTCTACTCCCAGATCTTTCTTACTGGGATGAATAGTGTTTATTTTTCTCTGCAAAGTTTACACTGGCATTAAAGATTCTCTTCAAACAAGAGGTGGTAGCTCTTATTTAAGGTCTATGTTTGTATACAGTCCACAGCAAGCTTTCTGTTCATAAATCAAACTGGTATTTCTCCATAACTCCTCTCCAGTTATTTTGCTCTCTTTTCTAAGCCAAAGAGGAACTATTGGACATGTTTATGGGTCAATTTTCAGTTTATTACTTTGGTTGACTAACAGGCTTCCTTGCTAGACTTGACCTATACTTGCCATTGTAAAATAATCAGAAGCGACGCCTCGAAGTATTTACTGCTGTGCGTTTATTAGAATTAAGTTTTGCTCAGGAAAAGCAGCAACGTGCCTAGCTGAAGACAACAAAACCTTCAATGAGGAAAAGACTCCCCAAGATACAGATGGCTACGGGCTATCAGTTTTCTGCAATTCGTGTCCATTATTAAACAATAAAATAGAGTATATGCAAAAGTTACATTTTAATATTGTTACCTCCGCTCCCCCTCCTATGACATCCAAGAGGCAGATTGACAAGTGATGGAGGGGTCTGATATGCCAGTGTTCAGGATTCCTTGCGCTGGGCATTACTAGGATTACACACAAGTCACAAACCGTTGGTAGAAAAATACTGTACTGTCAACGTGCCTTTATTTTGTGCACCTCACTTCACTCTCCAAGTAGCTACAGACCACTATTCTTCCTAGTAGTGAAACCTGTGAAGAAATCTGAGAAACTCATTCCGTCCAAGTCTCCTAAATAAACTCAGCATGTGACAGAAAAACAAGAGAGCAGGACTGGAGAAGGCATCCTGAAGGTTTGGAAAAAAACCGTCTTAAATAGAAGATGTTAGGACGCACTTTGAGATGCCTGAGAGAGTGAAAGAGAGCTCAAACATGGGATCGCTTATCAGCAACACAGCTTAATAAAATAAGAGCATATTAAACACACCAGACGCCTGCTCGTATAGTTTTGTAACCATTTTAAAAAGTGACGTAGTTTAGAAGGACGAAAAGCTCTCGAACCCAAACCTCAAAAATTTCAATAAGGAAAGCACATATTTATTCAAAGAAAAATATCTATGTGCCTGAAGCTTGCTTTAAGAAAAACAAAACACTGTTATAGAGGATTTATAAAACACTAGAAGTTGGCTCTAGAGATAGATTTATCCAGGATGCATTAGATGGAGTTTGACATGTTTTTAACCTGGTTAG
Organism: Stercorarius parasiticus; assembly: GCA_013396915.1. Classification (NCBI taxonomy): domain Eukaryota; kingdom Metazoa; phylum Chordata; class Aves; order Charadriiformes; family Stercorariidae; genus Stercorarius; species Stercorarius parasiticus. The sequence goes on along the minus strand of VWZL01002387.1, from coordinate 469,102 downwards.
CAATGATTACAGAGCCATCCTTTGCATTGCATTGTGATTTCACCGAGGTATATCATTTGGAAACACAACTGTCATCTCCGAGGCGCTCTTTAGCAGGGACAGTGACAAATATGTACCTAAGCCATTATTTGGCTGTTGCTAATAGGTGAATGGGAAGTTTGCAGGGCTGAAAGTCAAATGAGGTAGAATAGAAAACCTGAACTGCTGTCATAGAAAAGAGAAATTGATCAATTCAGAGGTGATAGGGGACGCAAAGATGCTTAGAAAAAAAAAGAATCAGTGCTATTTTTCTTCCAATCTAATAGCAGACCCATAGATTCGGGCTCAAAGGGTTTGACTCAAAATTTTAGACCTTTCGTTTCACATGTATGTGACACAAGTGGTAGCCAGGTGCTGCCATTGGCCACAGCAAGGTGCGAACACAGCCTTTTAATGTGGCACTAAGATATCCTCCACAGGAAGAACTCACTTGGCTTAGTATTGCTTCATAATCCTGCGAAGATACGCCCGGTTTACAGTCTGGAAGTAGTCTGCAGACCTCTCTGCAAATGGTCCTGAGTTTTTCACCTTCCCATTTCAGGCACACAACCTAGATGGGAACAGTCTTTATTGCCTATTCACAGTCAATAAAAAAATTAAGTTTTCTCTTGCCACATCCAGTAAATCAGTAACATTTAAAGGAATTTAGACATAGCCACTAAGTATAGTTGTAAATAATTAGTAACAATTGTGTATTGCACCATAGAGCAAAGTGCTGGAGTTGCATCAACAGTTAGCCTTTTTAATGCCTCTTCTGATATAAATTTAAGAAATTGTGTGCTTTAATAGGCTGATACCAAAGGTTAGGCTTCTACAGATCTTCGGTACGCTCCCTGCCCAGGGGACAAAGTTGGAGCAATGGGAGCACCGTGTACATGAATAGCCCTGGGCTGGGCTGTCGGGGTCCAGCAGGTCTACCAGCTCTGCCCAGCGCTCGGGCCAGCGGCGGGCACAGGGGTAACTCATGGCAGCGAGCAGGGAGCTGAAAACAGAGAAAAAGAGGAGGCTGGCTGTATTCACCACCGAGGTTGTTTATACCAAACCCTGCTGACCCTGAAAAATACGTGTACACCCAAGTCTCATGCCGCCAGCTTGCTACTCTTCAGGATGGGAGCAGCTTAGGGGGAAAAGCATTGCCAAACAACTGACTCTTCGAAAGTTAGAAATCTATTCCACAGAGAACATTCAAATATTTTTTGTTCATTCTCGTTTAATTCCTTTTACCCGCACTAGAGAACCTGGGAAAGCGTAGTCCTGCAGTGGATAATATCTTCAGGGTTCAATCCCACACACAAACTATTTTATGGGAGTACACAGATTGAGAAGTGGAGCATTCGACTGCTGAAATATGAGGCTTCGTTGAGTGACAGCACAAACAAATTCTTCTCCTAAGCATTTGCAGGAAGTGAACTAAAATGGTAGAACAGTTGAATTAACTTCTCTAGAAACTCCCCCACAAGCCTTACCCAGGGGTGTACATTACTCAAATTACATACATAAAACAAAAACATGATTAAAGAAAAATTTTTGTTCTCATTTTCACACACTGATCAAATGCACTGGAAGGATGAATTCAGTCTTTGTTGTTTTCAAAACCAGCACACCGTAATAAATATGTAAATGCTGAGTCTAATTAATGAATTACAATTCAAGCTGCAGACAAGCTGTTGCTCTTTAGGTATTGTATTGATTGAATTCTCTGCATCTTTTTTTTTTCCCTTTTTGTTTTAAGTGCACCATTATCCTCCAGCAAAATGTTTGATTTATGATACAGATACAGTGGAAGTTTTAAGTTTTATCCCCAGATGTCTCATAAAAAAATAAAGACAAAGCAAGCCTCTAAGTAGGAATGACACCAAATGTCAACATCCCAGCAGCTTATACAAGAAATGTACCTCACATGGGTAGTGCTGCAGAGGAGCAGGGTAAAACAGAATTGACAGGTCATCCACAGGGGGCAAAAGGCCACGTAGGGATGATTATACAATACATTTTTTTATGTAACCTTGTTCACGCCCAGCTTTTTGTCCAACCAAAACCCACATGTCTTTTCCCCCCAGCTTTGATTTGACCTCGTTCACTAGCGTATAGCCTTCCTGATAAGCAATTCTAAGTCAACAATACAAGTTTCATTATCGCCTACCTTTTTCAACCAGACAAGATTAAATCACAGCCCAAATCTATGCCTGAGACCCTCGTAAACTACAATGGATCCTTCTGTACGTGGAGGGGCTTGGAGGTGAAGCAGTACGATTTGGGTTGTCAGAATTCACACAGTTAATTTAGCACTAGCGTGAGCCCGAACTTACAGAACATCATATCAGAGCTAACAGTCATAGCAGTACTGTTATTTTAACCTTACAGTTAATAGCGTAGTACTTCAAGTCACTTGATAATTATTCAATGGACAAGTAACTTTGCCTGATTACCCCGAAAAAATAAAAAAGGCCTAGCTGGTCACAATGCCCCACGTCGTTACAGGTAAGCAGAAGCCCGTCGTGCACGGATAAGCAATCCTAGCAGACAAGATGCACGTAACTGCTGCGAAACCCTCTGCACGAAACACCAAGTACCACGTTCCAGCCCAGCTGCCGTACGCGCAGTATCACACGCTGTGCGAGTCACATCGGAGATGCCACAGCCCATACACACAAGGAAAATGAGCTCTTCTCTTAAGTCTGGGTGGCGTTTTCGTATTTATAGCTTAGCATAGCAAAGGCCGCGCAGTCACCACCACGACTCTTGAAGGGACACTACACACTCTCCACAGAGCCGTCTCGCTAATGTTCAGGAAGATGTTATTTAAACAATGAAGAGCAAATCTATTAGATAACCTGCTGACTTTACAGCAGAGAAACAACTGGATGCTCTCTAAAGGGTGAGTTTAGACTCTTCTTCAATAAAAATCTTTTTATTTTCATAGGAATGCATAAAAAAATTTGATCTTCAAGTGGATCTGACAGATATTCTTTTCAGATATCAATGCGAGGAAAATAGCAGCAGAGACATAATATGGAAAGCTGATCGAAGAAAAAATAATCACAACCTAACAGTGTCCTGTAAAATTGAATAAGTGAAACTTTGCCAAATCTTTATTTTTGACACAAGAGTAAAAAAAAACCCACCACCGTTACAGTAATGTTATAAAATTATGTACTGACATTTCCTGAACTAGTGTCTCAACATTTTCCCCAAAGTATTTTTGTAAATTCTCTGTTACTGTAGAAATAAGTCAACATTAAAATGAAATAATTCCTAGTCCAAAGTTGCTTTTCCACTGGATTTGATGTGAAGGAGAACTTGGAACTCTGCAAGCTTATTTTAAGAGAAGAGCAGGTGTTCCATCTTTTGCAATGCATTCTAATCATGCAGTTAAATGTAGATAATAGAACTTAGTAACTGCCAAAAAGCAAACTGGAAGAAAAAAAAAAATCCCATTAAATTGCTCAGGACAGTTGCTCTGGTACAGATCCCTGCCTGACCAAGGACACCGACTGGAAGTCCCAGTCTCAGGACTTTGATGACCAAAGACTGATGGGGATTCACCACTTTTGCCAAGCACAGGAGATGCCCTCCCAGCAGATCTGCAGAGCTCAGTTGCCTGTCTACTCTCCACATATACTCTAACACTTGAACTCTGTGTCCTTAATTGGACCTTTCCCAATCTTCTGACTGTCATGGACTTCTCAGAAGAGTGCCAATCGCTGCACGCCAACCTACAGGGCCAGGCAGGAGAGGGAGCTCAGTGCTCTGCTGGTCCAGCAGAGAAGGAGCTCATGGCATCAGTCATAGCCCCAACCAGCAAGTGGCACTAGAAAAAGTGATGTTAGATGTAGGAGGGAATGGGAAGGGGGAAAAACCCTTACACACTAAGGCTGTGGGAGAGCAAGTGCTATAAAGCTGCTTTTCTTACCCCGTGGAAAAGGATGAAGTTCACCCTTGCCATTGCTGTTTCTCCAAAGGCAAAGCTCCGCAGAACAGAGGCTGACTAAACCTCCCAAACTCACTCTGTGGCTCTGGGCAAGCTTTTTGGACTGGATTAAGAGTCTGAACACACGGCTGTGATTGGAGGCCATGCAGAGGGAACATCTGTGCCTCGGGCAGCCCAGCGTACTCCGGGTGAGCAAAGAGCAGAGCAGCTTCCGTCTCCACACTTCAAATGGTGCAGAGTACGTCCCCACTGATGCTACTCATTCTGGTCCTGGGGCTAATGGCAGAGACGGCTGTTAGAAAGAGCAGGCTCTTTCTGATCTTTGGAGAAGCTTGGGCCACTGAGGGCTTTAAGCCTCATGCTTAAGTTATGCAGAGACTGAGGTTGTACTTAAATACTGCAGCAATAGGTGCAGGTGTTAAGTAGCAGTGATTGCTCTGCTGTGACCAGAAACCCATACTTAATCTGAGTGCAAACGTTCAGTTTTATCAGTATTTAAGCTTAGCTACTCACTTCCCTTCCCACTTTGAGCTAACTCTTTTTTAAAAGAATAATTATTACAGCTCGTAGCAGAAGTGTTGTTCTTTTATCCAGCTTTGAACGAAGGTGCCCATCTACCAGAATAAATCAGGAGTTAACTGGGTCCACTGAAAAGAGTGAGCCAAAAGCAAATCTCTGCCTGCTTCCATTACTGCTATGTAAAAACGCACTAGAATTAGGTTTCTGGGCACACAGCTACCAAAAAAGGGGTCATTACACCTGCTCCTCCCAAGAAGCCTTGGTACTATTCGCTAGTTAATTGTCCATTTCTGCTTTCCCAAAAATAAAGCGGTGGTTATAACAAGTATTTATCTTCAGTCTTTGGCTGCTTGACAAGGCTTATTCAGTGCTTAAAAATGCAAGCTGAAGTGAATTAGCAGTTGAACACCTTTTTTTAATTATTATTTTTAGTGTTGAGATGTCTGTCTCCAGAGTCCCAGGCTTTTTCGGAATAGCCAGATGCATTTTCTTTACCCTGCTTCAGACTTGCAGCGAACAACCTGAGGGGGCAAGAGTGAAGGAATAAGAACTGCCCGCACAGCAGGGGGGAGGAATGAGCAATTTAATTTCTACTTGCAGACACAAGCTTCTATCTCCTCCGCTAAATACCAGCTTTTGCTGCAGAGAGGCAGCGAGCCACATCTATTCTTAAAGGACTTGTTTTGTGGTGGGCAGATGCAGGCTTTAGCTTTAAAGAGGGAGAAAGTAATAAATATTTAAGAACACCCACAGGTAGACTGTGAATAGTAGTTAACGTCTGTTCAAGCTACAGAGGATGCTTCAGAGAGAGAAGGCCATAGGCAGTTTGCCCTTCACCACTTGCACAACTTTCACTTCAAACACAAGATGCTTCACTTTTCTTCCTGCAGTTACATCTGCCAATACAATCCGTCTGTCTGGAATAGAGAAATGGCCCATCATCAACGCCTCATTAAGTATTAAGAGCTGAAACTTCTGTCACGAGTATTTGAAATGCGATTTCTCCTACTCTGGCAATAAGATTTAGATCTGCAAATTTGGTGTCTTAAGATGTTAAGGATTCCCCTACTAATAATATACAGGAACACACGGGAACTGAGCCAAGCCAAAGCCTTTGACATGTTCCATGTGGCATGCCTTTTCAAGTTTGCCTTATAGCCCATGTCTGTTCCATGTGACTGAAATAAAGCGAGTTAAACCTGGGTGAAAATGAGTGGGGGAGCATCAAGTGCTCTACAGAATCAGTTTGTTTATTTCACATATACTTTTTTTTTTTTAAGAGTCAAGAGAAATAGTTTACGTTTATGGAGCCTAGAAACTGGAGTGAAATGGCTGAGATTTGGATCTCATCTTGTGACTGTGGGAATTGATGTCTGAAGACTGACAGTCTGCCAAGCACAGGTAAGCACCTAATGCAATTTTATTTCAGTTGGATTTGGTCACTTAAATATTTCGGGAATCTGAGATAGAGATGGGGCTTTAACCTGCCCTTGCTCAAGGGAGCAAGTAAGGCAAGAAATATTGCAAACTTTCCCTAAAACGTCACCCGGTTCTCAGAGCTAAACGAATCTCCGAAACGGAAGGGAAGGGGCACACAGACAAGTGGCACCAAGGGAAGCTGTAACGCTTTCAGCAGCTGCTACAGCACGGTTGCAAGCGGCAGCTCACGGTCCTGCCACACAGTCCACAGGCCTCTTTGCCTGATGCTCAGGACTCAAACTCAAGGCAACAGAAGCTACTGGGAAGGTTGAAACTTGTCAGTGGACTTAACACTTCTGTGACTTCTGCAAACTTGCCTGTAAGGCCACCATTTTAGTTTGGTACAGCCTTTAAACCACTGCTGATGAGTTTTATGTACACAGTAGACTTCCTCGGGGCTATTTTAGAGAGCAGAGAAATTTATACGTGTGATTTGACCCCAGTAACCTCCACGGAATAGAAATATTTCCTTCTAGAGAGAGTGAAGTGTGTATATATCCTAATACAAAGCTTGGTAAAAAGGAGCCATCTGACTAGGTTGGCTACCTATGACCTTGCTTCTAGATTTTGCAAAGCACAAGGAACGATGTGGAAATCGGAGTCCGCGATGCCAGGCGTTCACATGAAAGAGACAATTCTGGTAAAAGAAGCTCTGATATGCATGAAAGACCAGCTGATATGGTACACGCACTTCCTCGTCAGGAGAGACCACAGGCAGGCTGCAGGTTCCCCATCTCCTCTCTCAGGATGGATCTCCACCTGCTCCTACAGCTATGCTTTCTCCTTTGTAAGATCCCAACACGCACTCAAACCCTCAACTCCTCTTCCACCCTCTTGGCATGAAGTCCCAAACCAAATAAGCAAAATGCTTTACAGGAGGACAAGCAGAGGACACTCTCCCCCCCTGAAAAGCAACCTGGCCTCAGCCTGCAGAACAAGATCACCGAAACAAGAAAGCCCAAAGCCTCCTACCTGGAGCCCCCCACCCCTAATCAACAGAGCCATTGCACGGAGCCCACCCAATGCATCTTTGGGCAGAGCTCTGTGGAAGGAATTGATGCAAGCTGTTACCATGAAGGAGGCAAAAAAAAAAATCCTACCTGTTCCTCTACTAGGAGTGTCTGGCTATACCCCAAAAGTTTTTCCTGTGTTTGCAAGGCACTAGACATTTCATAATTAAACACAAGCAATCTAAGAGACTTTGCTGTTTAGGTGATGCAAAATATGGCGCAGATTATGAGCCAGTGAAAAACATGCCTTGCCTCTCACTTTTATTAAATCGTAGATCAATCTGTTTGGCAGCCTAATAACAAAACATTCACAAAGCCCTTACAAGGTATAACATGAAACTACCATTATTCCGGTTGCGATTCATACATATTGAAAACCTCTTTCAAAACGTTGCCATTTTGCCTGTAGACTGCAAGAATCTGTTTTTCCAGTGAAGCATATTAAGATGAGACTGAGGGCTACTCCGGAACCAGATTTTCCCCAAAATATGCCAGTGCACATACCTAACAGGTATATACTCCTTTCCCCGGAATAAAGTAATTGCTGAATTACAGCATATATATTACTAAAATGTAGAAAGATGAAAATTCAGTGATTGACCGACTACTTTATTCTTCTAAGTCATCACAAGAGTAAAGGAAACTATTCCGTGGGTAAGTTTGTCAGCGTATGTCTAAGCTTATTATATCATCTCAGTGTACGTCTAAGCTTATTATATCATGTAGCTTCAGTTAAAATCTCATACCTAAACCATCCTGTCATTGCAATGAATGTGTTCCATAGCACAGAAAGATGACTGTGGATGTCAGAAGACAGTGTGCTACGAACATATAAGCATCAGATGGATAAAGTAGGTCTGAGCGTCATAGAACAGAAGCGAGCACAATATTCTCCAAAACTTCTTTTCCTCCTAATGCCTTGAAGGTTATAGCAGAGAAATAAGACAACAGTTAAAATGTTTGTCACCTGCATTTTAACATTTTGCTGTGAAATGATAATGTGACATTTTTCTGAAGTTTCAAGCTGTGTGCAATAGCTTGCTAGAATTATGTGGGGAAAATACCTCTAAGGCTTTTTTTCCAGATTATTATATTTCCTTTATTACAACAAATATGTTTATCTTAATTTTCCGAACACTGGTTGTGAGAAAAGGGGGAGGGAGGCAGGAGAAAAGAAAAAAGCAACTTTGAGTTTACTGCCGTCACCAAATGCAGAAAACGTCACGTGTTTTTTAATCTAATGACAGTGTAATTGTTGCTTCCACACTGACTACTCACCAGAATGACAGTAAGTGATGCTGACGCAAGATAACAAGCCATGGCACAAAGCACCTAACAAACACAGGAAGAAAACCCCCAGAAGGCTGTAATAATGATAGTTCATCATCTTAATTCTGAGACACCAGCGTTGTTTGTGGATGGATTTCCATCCTTTCACCCGACACTCTGACTTTTCTGCTTCATTTTTGCTCCCTTCCCTTTGATCTTTCGCTTACTCTGAACAAAATGAAACACAGACGAAAAGGGCTCCAACAGGAGCTGAATATATTGTAAACTTTAGAACTGCCAATTTAGTTCAGATGACAGCTGTAAGTGGAGGGCTGCACAGCACCAGAGCTCTGCCAGGGATCTCACACGCGGTGGGACGTGGGGTCAGGACTCCCACCTCCCCACAGGGGCCGTCAGCACCCACCACACACAGCTCTACCTCAGTACGACAAGAGGAAGGACAAGGACTCCTTTGCTGAACCCAAGCACTCGCAAGGGTTGTGGGCATTTATTTGTTGTTATTCTACTATTTATACTAGTGACAACAGCATAATTCTTTACGGTAAGGGTGGTGAAGCACCGGAACAGGATGCCCAGAGAAGCTGTGGATGCCCCATCCCTGGAAGTGTCCAAGGCCAGGCTGGATGGGGCTTTGAGCAACCTGGTCTAGTGGGAGGTGTCCCAGCCCATGGCAGGGGAGTTGGAACTAGGTGATCTTTAAGGTCCCTTCCAACCCGAACCATTTGTGATTCTGGGATAATGGTGTTTGTTCTTTAAAATATAAAGGTGGAAATGAGACACAAGAGCCCAAGTTCAGGTTTTCAAAGGCATCTAACCATATAACTCCTCACAAAGCCTCTGTGAGGTAGAACAACTAATTTTGAGGAACTGGACCAATAAGGGTTTCATCTGAAGTCAGAGGTAAAGTCTGTAAGTGAATTTTCAGCTATGCTAACACCTTAAGACTTTTACCAAAAAGAGGTGCTATTTACAAAAACCCAAACACACAATAAAATAAACTTCAAAAATTTCACAACTAGGGTATTTTCTTAATCTATTTTTTCCTGATGCCAAAGGAAAAAAACCCACACTAAAATTCTGAAATACTGCACTTCTAATAGCGTCTGCTATCCCAAAGTACTTGAAAAACTGGTATATGCTTCTTCACGAACATCACAGCTGGTTTTGCACAACACAGCAATACAAAATTAAGAGGAGAATTTCAGATGTAGAATGTCTTTCCCCAAACATAAGCAGTCCAGGCTTCAGGGTCTAATGCTACATAATCCTCTACAGCTGAAAGATAGTCAGTAATGACTTCATCCAACAACATTTATTTTGTCTTTTGCCTCAAATTGCAAAAAAACTTTGAGAAAAATATTCCCTATGGCTGAAGGAGACTTGTTCAGTACTGTAAATCAAGGACTTCCAAACAACCTAGCAACGTCTGTTCCTCTGCCCTCTACACTGCCTTTGAAGTCTCCCACCCAAGCACAGATCTAGGCAAGCCATGATTACAATAGCTTGTGAAATCTGTCAGATCACGGAACAAGGTGGGAAGGAAGGCTGCAGATTTTCCTGACATGAAGCAACTGAGGGCATTAAAGGACGTTTCTGGGGTTCCCGAGAACTCCCACAAGGACAAAGAGAACCCACACGGGGACTATGGCTCCCTATCTCCCAACAGTTAGGTAGATCTAATAGAAAACACAAAGCAGGTCAAAAAAAGAACCACCCCACACCCCAAAAGCAAACCCAGCTCTAACTACATGCTTGCAGTAGAAGTTATCTGCACTCAGATGCCAGCCAAAGACCTGAAAAAATTCAGGTTGAAACAAAGATGCAAGGTTTCCTCACCACTACACTGAGAGTTAGTATACCAAAATATAATTAAATGATTTAGACAAACACCAAGTCCAATTTGTACTTCTTCCTCAGATTAGAGAAATTGCACTCAAAGCAGCTTGTTAAGCTGTAAGTAACATTTTAAGAAAGGCATTTAACAATCTGTTCCGTATACAAATCCTTTCCAGCCAAATTACACCTATAAAGTTATAAAAGAACTGCTTTGGAATCAAACACGAGTTGCATATTTTTATCACACGCGAGGTGGTTAGTGTATTATAATTCAATTAGCACATATACACATAGTTTTCTTTTACTGTACTTTATAAGCACTCCAGCAAAACCTTTTCATACATTTACAGCGTGAAATTACATTTAAGTCTGGTATGTCCAATGTCAGGGAGTTGACGCACACAGAATAATGAGGTTTCCTTGTCGTCTTTGCATTTTCCTGTCCTCCTACCTAACCTTCCTACAGGTTTCTGAATGCCTTTTTTTTTTTACATTTGCTTTAAGTTTAAAGAGCAATTTTTTTTTATTTTTTTTTTTACCGTGACAAGTTGGTGATTTCCAAAGCACTGTTACTGGCCCAGTTCCATAAACTATGAGCGGGCTGGGCTTTACAACAGTGTCATTTGCCAGCTGAAAGCACGAGGTCCCGGTGACCAAACCCAGAGAGGCAGAAGGTACCACCGCGAGCCCTTCCACTCCAGCGTCGCAGTTGGCCTGGAAAGGGCAGCGATGACCAGAGGGGCAGGGTTTAGAGCAGCTCTGCTGTTCAGTCCCGTGGTCGAGCGTTTTCCTCAGGGCTCCTGTGAAATTTCTACCTCCAGACCAAAACCTCGCTCAAAGTAGCTTGCTCTCTTTTAAAGTGGAATCTACTCCCCCAGAGAGAAAAGACCCCAATGCTTCCCACAACAAACGGTTCCTACAGTCGATCCCACGTCAATGCATAAAACGCCAAAACAACCTGTCCCTGGGATTTTTGTTTACCCAGAGGCAGCACTGAGGTGCACATTTGCATCACTTTGCGCTCGGTTATTAACACTAAATATTGCAGGCTTTTTTCCTTTCATAAAGGGTCACCTGTACCAGTGTAGTGTAGAGAGTGTTTGTCTCATGAATAATCAATCAAAAAATCTGTTCTACCCTTCTACAGACAAAGCACATTAAGGATAAAAAAAAAAATCTTTCCCTCATGTGTATTTTCAAAAGCGGTTTTGGGCAAACCTCCCATTGGATCCTGCATTCCAGTGGGAAGCAAGTTTTATTTGTGTTTATGTGGACATCTATTTGCGGTTACCCATGTCAGGTGGGTGGTTGGACAAGAACCGTGGAATAGACCAGACTATCAAAAGCAAAGTGGTCTTTGCATTACTGAAGCTTGTCGTCATGTACGTATTATCCAGCATAAATCATGAATTGCCGTTTCTGAAGCACCAGGTCACTGTTCTCACGTGCTCCCACATTAACTTGCAGGATAACCCTGGATGATCTGAAGACATCAGACATGCTTTTCTCCATGACCTTGTCCTTCCCTGGCACTCAGTATGCAACAGCACAGCTCTTTTCAAAAGTCAGGTAGAAAGAACTCATGGATGCGTGGGCAGAAGGGCAGGCACTGTCTTCCTGGACAAGTATAATATAGGCTGAATTTCTTGCTTTTCTAACAGAAATGGCCTTTCAGAGCCANCCCCCCAAAAATGAAAAGGCTCAAAGTATTATGAAAATATGAGTAAGAATGAAACACCACTCCTTTTCCCTGAAACTTAAGATATACTCTAAAGCAAAGAAAGCTTTTCTACTCTTTAGCTGCACTTGTAAAAGGCTTAGGGAATACAGAGTATTCAGGCTCACAAAACAGCTGCATTACTTCTCTTCACCTACCCGAGTCATTACTCGGCCCCCCTCAGCACAGCCATACCCAGCCTGACAGGTGCTCCAGGCAGGGAGACATCTGACTGCTCAACACGGAAACGTACGTTCAACTTCGCAAGCGAATTCAGTCTAGGTCAAGTTTCGTTTCCTGGGGTTGTTGGAGCCAAAAAGAACTTAATAAACGTACTTGAGAAAATGAACGGCATATGAGGAAGAGTCCGGGCTTTTTACTCTTGCTAAATTGCTTTTTTTTCCCCTCTGTCTATTTGAAAGACAGTTTGTACTTTTTCAATCTTTTGACTTGCCAGTTTGGACACCATTGGTCCAATACTAATCCATCATAATTAGCAACACTCATCCTATTGGAGCATCTCTTGAATTACGAGTAACAGGAAGAGTCAGTGTATTTTTCATCTCGCTATTAACAAGAAAGATTAGAATGGTTACACAGCAGCAGTCTGAGAGCCAGAATTTCACTGTTCCACCCTCAGTTCTGTGACAATTCATTTCAAAAAACTCACATGGGTCAATTATTGCCCCCCCACACCCTTTTTTAAACTGTTCAGAGGAAGAGGATGCAACACTAATCTCAGCTATTTCTGCATAATTTTGGGCCATTCTGCTCGAGTTTCATAACTATAAAATGGTAAATATAGTAAATGCCATTAAATGTCATTAGACATCTGGTAAGGGTAGTAACCAGTGATGTGCATACAACAAGTGAATTTCTAAGTAGGCGGTATCACGAGATTGCAATTCATACATTTTGTAATAATAAAATTACTCATCTAGCTTTTTGTAGTTTAGGATAGGCAATGTCTTCTGAGCTAGCCTACTGTGCACGGGAGAAAGTTCAAATTTGGAGAGAGCTCCCTAGGAGCAATACTTTACATTTTTATCTGGGCTGACACTTACTGACATGGGTGAAATCTGGAGAAATAGAAGCAACAGGGAAGATGCAATGAGTTTTTAAAAAATCTAGCTGGACATGGAAAAGAGAGACAGACAGGAAACCTATCGGTCTGTTTGATATTTACAAAACACCACTAGGCAATGTTTTTCTGAAGTTATTATTTTACTTCAGAAATAGTTTTTAAGATTCAGGTGTCTACTATAATTAATGTTAATCAGTTAGTGTTTGTCATCAGTATTTTAAGGTTCATGACTGGAACTGCATATTCGATTTTTTTTTAGCTGAAAGTAGAAGGTAAGCTGTATGAGATAAGGGTGTGCAAAGACGATTTGACAAAAAGCCAGTGAAAAAATAAAGGAGACAAACACCTCACACAAAAAAGGGGGCAGAGAAAAAGAACCAGTTCCTTCCCTCCCTGGGGGGGAAAAAAAAAAAAAAAAAAAAAGAGGAGCTTGTCAGGAACCCAGTCTTTCTGCCCGAGAAGCAAAGAGAAGTCCTTCCTTCATTCTCAGGAAGATGCTTCCCTAGGACTAGATACATGGGATACATCTCCAAGGGAACTTCTCTGCTGAGACTCCCATTTCAGGTTCCCTTTGCCTTACACCTCACTATCTGAGGCAGGGGGGAAAAAAAAATAAATCAAAGTCTGGTAAGAGATAAGAAAATAGAACACGCTGTTTCCCTGATGCAGCAGTGTGCGCATCCCTGCTAATCACATCGGGATTGTTCATTTCTTGCTCATTGAGTAGCAAGGGCGGAGTTTTCAGTACTCCATTATTTGGCAGCACTGCTTTAAACTCTCCCACCTGTACGAAGCTTCCCCGGTTTCACCACCTGGAGGAAAAAGAACAGGTATTATGCACAAAGACAGACAGAGGTAATCACATCTCTCGATTCTGAAGACAAGGATGCTGCTATGGAATACATCAGTGACCTCCCGTCCTGCTGTTTGCCCTACAATAGTGGCCATCACATGCATATGAAAAAGCCCTCAAACAAGAGCTGAGAGAAATAGAACTTAAAGAAAGCAACCACTCTCAGTAGTGTCATCGCTCCTTGTTCCTAGGCAATGTCCTAAATCATCTGGACACTGAGCACATACTCAAGAACATCCCTACACATCTTACCATTTCAATACATACCACAAAGGACCTTCAACTGAAGTTTGAAGGTAATACAGATGCCAGTTTAGTGCTTTTAAGATGAAAAAACATTATCACTATATAATTAATCAGAATTATAATAGTTCACACCTATAACCTTATACTAGCATCTTCCAAACACTGCCAGTTTTGATCCTCCAAAAGATCGCTATCCTGATGCTCCAAAAGGTTAAAAAAAGGCAAAGGTCTTTACACAGATTAACACGGTTGTCTCAAAGTCTACATTAAGCCCAAGATAAGGGCAGTTCAACAGAATGCAACCACTTAAGTGAGCACCAATTTTGTTTTAAATCAATACTCAATTAAATATTTCCTGCAGTCTTAGCCATTAATTGCTTCCCAGTAGAACAAATAACACTTTAGCTGCCTGTAGGCTGGTAACAAACCAGTTCCCTTATTTTTGGAATTGTTTCTCTTCCTGGCACCCTCACACTTCTTCCTTGCTCCTGTCCAAACACATTTAAAGAATGAGCGGATAATACGATAATGTACTTAGAGGTAGAAAACGCATCTTTTGAGCACAAAAAATGTATTGGGATAAATAATAGCCAATAGAAAAAGCGTATCTGAAAAGGGCATAGTTTTGATCAAAAACATGTCTCTAACATTGTGGGTTTTTTTGCTTTATCTGTGAAAGTATCTCAATCTCTTTTTTTTTTTTCCAAAATTCGGAAGAAAGTTATCCAGTTTTCATAACCAGCAGATTTATTTTTTTAACTATTTAATCTTTATATATATAGTTTGTAATTAAACCAGGATATCAGTATTATTAACCCCAAAATATTATAAAGAGGGAGTGACAAACATCTATCATCAGCCATCAAGTAAACTTTTTGTCTCCAAAGTTTCCAATGCCCAAATCAGGAAAGAAACTGCTTGTTGGCACATTATTCCTGCAACTCACAGAACGGCAGAAGCCAATACACGATGCTGCACTTTATTCACGTCACACGAGAAGCATTAAAACATCTGCTCTGCCTCCAATGAAAAGGACTCGTTTTTCATTCAGAGACTTCATGCCTTCCCCGTGCCAGAACATCACCTGCACAAACCTCCGCCATCACTTCACTGCTGCAGAAAACCTGCAGGGATGCTTTAATTTCCTCTTTCCCGGCGTGGTGGAACATCCTTCTCTGGTGCTTTCTCTATCCCAGCTGCTCAGGCTTCAGAAACACGTGGGCTGGAGGACCACATCAGCCCCCACTTCCAGGCAGCTCCATTGCCCCCCCCGGTCCTTGAGGTTGGTTTGCTCGCAGGTTGGAAAGCCCGAATAGACTCGTTTGCAAGGACGACAGCTTCTGTGCTTAATCCCTTACCTACCCCACCCCCCGAAAATCTGCCTACGTGGCATTCTGCAGCCCTTGTCCGGCAGAGCCTTTCCACAACTCTTCACTTGACTTAATTACATAAATAGAAGAGTCGCAAACTGCCTTTCAAAAACACACCACCACACGCTACTGCTGTTCCTTCTCTTAAGTAGCCCATAAAAACGTAGCAAGAGATAGATGATTAGAGCTGATGGCACGATTCTACATTACAAAGGGCAACTAACCCTGGTAAGGCAGAGTGCAGTACGCTACTTAAATCGGTTTTATTAGAAACAATGATAAACAAATTAGGGACCTTAATCTGACGCTCAAGACCAGGACTGCAACAGGTAAACTGGGACTGATATTCTCAGAGCCCCAGCAAAGACTGACAACTCTGAAAACACATCTTATCCTATTTTATTAACTAAAAACGGACTACAAGCGGTCACACTGCTGCAAGTGCAAGCTGCAGCACATGTGAAATTCTTATGTCTTCAAGCACTCCTAATTAGGACTTCGAAAGGCTTCCTTGCAGCTGACTTTCTTAAAAATAAAAGTTCTACACATCTACAAAACATTCTTCCATTAGTAACCACCAAGTAATTTCCACACAAACATGTAAGGAGAGCTCACTGAGACTGCTCTCAGATGATCAAACATAACTATTTTTCCAGACCAGGCGAACTTAATTTGCTTAAATCAATTTTTATGCAGTTACCCACCCCGCTCCTGCGCCCTGCCCCAGCCCCAATCACATCCAAGAGGAGAAAGGAAGATTTCAGATCAAAACACACTTCTTGGGAAAACAGAACGTTTTCGGTAACTGAAGAAAAGAGAATTCAAATTTAAATTGGAACCTCAGACTTTCTCACACTTTCCAAGACCGTAAGCAAGCATTCTATTTAACCATCTGACCTGTAAAATGCAGCTAACTCTTCATAACTCTTACCTTCAGGCAGCTTTAAAACTACTGGTATAGAATAGAAATTTTACAGGATTATTTAAGCCATTTCAGAGAATGGAAAAATTGTTTTTAAACTACCACTATAAGCACACCGTGTACTGCGCTGTTTAAAATAAAAATGACGGGCTGATATATAACAAAAGATAAGCCTAATACCTAGCACAAAGCGCACACAAGTTGCTTTAAACGTAGTTAGAAGTAGGCATTTTGCAAAGATGCATTACCTTTACGTTTTTGGGGCTATTTTCCAATTATTGTGTCTGAGAAATATGCACAATTTAAAGTGATTTTCATGTACACAGTGCAAAAGAAGAATAATTATAGTAAATCTGGGAAGAGGCTTCTGTATAAAGGGACTACAAAGGAGAAAGTTTTACCTGGAACGTTTAGAGAGAAAACAATGGTTTCAACACAACTTCATAGCCGCTAAGTGAATGCGTCCTTGTGTAAAATTTAACTGGACAGACATTTGGACTAGAGCTCTCTGAAACCAAACAGGAGGGACAACTTGGGCAGCAAAAGCTTCCCATCAGCACAATTCAAGCTCGTTCTTGGGAAAGCCCAGACAACATGCCATACAGGCAGATCTCTTCCGACCATAACAGAGGGGCAGACGCTTCTTTCTTCAGGAAGATCACGGATCAAAATTCTTACACAAATACTTCCCGTTCAAATGTGTTAGAATTTTGTTTCCCATAACATACGTATAATTCCAAACAAAGTTAATTTCCCTCAAAGGTTCTCAAAACCTATTAAAAAAAATATTCTCAATAAGCTGTTACTGAGAACATTTATAAGATCCTTCTATGCTATTTGTTTCGACAGTTGTTAAAAAACCAAACAGTAAGTTATTCTATAGCTACCTGGCTATCCTACTGAAGTATTAAGGGCTGAAAGATTGAGTCACTGTATTCCAGTGAGCTTAAAAGAATGCTTCTGACACAGTCTAATTGTACTGAAGGAAAGCTTAAATACTGGGGGCTTTGTTTGTTTTGGGTTTTGTTTTTTTTTTTTTTTACATGAAAAAAGAATCTAAAAATCCTGAAGTTAAAAAACGTTTTTGTTATTTCAGCCTAAACAGGCATCTTAATTTTCATTGTCAAAACACGCCCTTTCGATATGAACTGCCACAGAAAGCTTTATTGCAGTACTTTCCACGGTTTTGCGGTGCAGCGGCGCCTCACGGGAGCTGTGGGCTGGAAGCCCTGCGCTTTTCTTGCGCCACATCTCCCACAAAACATTTTCTACTTCACAGCCCCCCACAAACTAACACCTTTGCTCCAAGGCCAGAGCTGCGATAAAGGGCACAGCTTAGATGAGAGAGACCCTCTCATCGTGTCCCAGCGTTAAGACGGGCATCACAGAGCATAGTTTAACTCTGTTTTGCAGGCCTATTTGCCTGGGAGAAAAAAAAAAAAATAAAAATCAAAGTGAAAATTGCCAAGCAAATTTATTCTTACTGCAAACACACTTCCGTTGGCTGAAAAAGATATTTGTCATGTGTCACCTGCACTATATTTACACACTTCTCCCTCAGGATAAACGCTCCTGCAGCTTTGACATCATAGAAACCTTGTAAAGAACCTCTTCTATTTAAGAGTTATGCAAGTGAAAACTTTTCATCGTGAAGTAATTTAACTTGTGGTTCTTTGAGAAAGAAGAAAAATATTCTGATTAAATTGTACGCATCACACATGTAGGCCCAAGCATTGCTCAGAAGGCAATCTAGATAACTATAAATAATATACAAGCTAAGGCAAGAAGTTTTCATGATAATCACTGTCCTGATCCCATTGCCTTTCTCTGGCCCTCCACAGGAAGGCAAATTAAAATTCCTCTCTGTATAAAGCTTGTTGGATATCCTGCTGGTGTCACATTAGCTCCTCCTAGTCTTTCAGATCCCCTGTGATAACTTTAGAGATGAGCTTCCTCCATCCTTTGCCACCCCTTCCAGCAAATTGACCACATGAAATTAAGTATTTTTGCTTTCTCAGAATTTGGCTCATCGTTTCAGTCCTTCTCACCTAGTGTTTGTAAAGCATGTCCATCCCACCTTCCAGCACGCCTGATTCTGTTCAGTGATGGTCCTTAATGGTTTCTCTGTCAGTATGAGTTAACTACACGCTGGATCTTTAGACAATGGGTTCAGCTGACAGTAGGATGCGTATATTGTCATCACACATAACACAAAGGCTTTTATTTCCAGGGTAGAAAAGTGATTTTTTTCCCCAAGAGATTCTCCAGCCCAACACAACTGCCCAGCCCGTGTGACTCTGGTCTGCAGCAAGAGTGTGACCGCTCTGCTGTGGCACAGAGACACGTCGCTTCTGTTCTCTTCACCTTTGCCTCATGGGTGTAACTGAGGGACAGTGCCCTCCGAAACACTCCCTCTGACCAAGGGCCTAGCTTAATTGTGTTTTACAGCAAGCTTTCCTAGATAAAGGAGGACCAGGATGAAGAAGAATCATATCCCAGTGGTAGCGGTCTAATGAAAATTCTGTAAATCTGTAAGAAATTTTTGCAATATATTTTACCCAGTTAGAACAAAGGGACAATAAGAAAAGTTAGGACAGATTTGCCATCAACACCAAGATAAGAACAAGGCATACAACCTTCCTATTAAGAAACTAGCCTTGAGGGTTTGAAAATCAGCAATGCTTACACACAGTGTAAGGATTTCCACCTAAATAGCCATTGGACCAGTTACCACTTCAGCTTCAGAAGGACCAGTTGTCACTCCAACTTCAAAAGCCACAGTGTGTTCCTACAACATGCCACTCATTGAGATAAATTTATTAGGGAGAAACACCTCCAGTATCTTTCTAGATGGTCGCACCCGGGACAGCCATCACACCGTGTTATTACAGAGTATGTCCACGAAGCACAAGCAGCACCATGCATAAGACTTGACCTAAAAAAACCAAGTAATACTTCGAAGTCAGCATTCTGGCTGCCTTTGCATTGACAGGTCTTAAAAGTCCCTCAGACCAGACAATTCTGCCTCATGCTGAATACCACAAACCTCAAAGCCTGCCACTCATAATTAGCCTTGACTCTGGACACTAGAATAAGTTGACAAGATCAAATGAAGGTTGTATTCACATCCCAACTTCACACAAGTTAATAGAAATAGATAAATGCTAAGTTAGACAATATATTAAAGTGACTGAAATCGCTGAGGATACCCACTTTAAAATCCTGCCCAAGCTTGGCACCAAGTCCAGCCTTAAGGCATCATCAGTGCCTAATGGTTTCTAAACGTTAGCAGATAAGAGCTTTTCAGCTATCATCACTCTAGGGAGCAGTAGCTACAGTTTCACATGGTCCCAGTTTGATGCCTTGCCTGGTGACCTTCCAAGAACTTGGGAACTCTCTCAAAGTTGTTGTTTTACCTTAACAGAACAAACATTACAACAAACCTAAAAAACAACCCAGTGATCTTCCACTCACCCTCCTGCTTGCAACACTGGTGAAATCTATCCCGTAATGTTACTCACCTCTGCCCATCATCTTGCCACACAGCCTGGAAATGAGGATCTGCAGCTCCCACAGGTTATTCCTTCTGTCTGGAACAGGGACACACCACCTAAGTGGAGGGGGTTCCTCTGAAGCTTTATGAACTCCTTCATTTACATCAACAGCCAGGAACCATCAGCCCAATTTACCGATCATTTCACCTAACCAATTAAAAAGCAAAGAACATGTACCCTTTTAATTACTTAAAGCTGTGCAGGTGGACCAGGCTGATGGATTTAGTCATTTCAGCTGTGGATGGGGAGGATAATTAGCCTACAGCTGATCAGCAGAGTCCACCACTGCTGTTAGAGAAGACACAGGAATCACTGATTTAGCTTAATTATGCTAGGAATCTTACCACAGATGGAAAACTTCTANAAAAAAAAAAAAGAAAAGGGAGATTTCCATGTTCTGGCTGAACTTCTGGTCAGCTGTGTTCCTGCTTTTCAAATAGCAAAATTCAAGCAAAGTGTTAAAACACAAAATCACTAATTTCAGTCCCCTGTATCACTGTTCATCCTCACAACTCCATAAAGTTCTAATCAAAAACTTACAGGAAACCAGTGTTTAGCTTGCAGATTGTCCCAGGAAGGGGCACACAGAGGAACTGACCTCCTTGACCACCGTTATAGTCATTACCCCTTAAAGCTCACAAGTCTGAGAACATATTAGCTCCCTCTGGAGCGACAGACAAGCTCTGTCAGCCCGTTGACACCTTGACATTGCCCACAAACACCCCAGGTTCTGGCTGTCAGTGGTTATTTGTTAGAGCTGGCAGTTATCCTGCCGTTTTTTGGATGGGATACTCTGTTTGGACACTCTTCTCGGTAACCTTTCACCGGTACGTTCACAATTACTCCTTCAGAAGAACAGTGGCATCTGCTCCTCACGGAAAGCAAGAGTAGATTGGGCAATGCTGTAAAGGCTCAGCAATATTTTCTTCACCGATTGCTGAAACAAATTGTTTTAAAAGCCAATTTAAAGATAAAGGGGAACAAGAATAACTCTTAAAATTGTGGGCACAACACCAGTTTGGAAACCCCACCTTTACTCTATTCTTTCTTTCACTGCTTTAAAGTTCATTGATTTCGCAATTACATGGAGAGTCAAATCAGGAAACATATTCCCAACGGAAACATTTCACTTTTTCTTGTAACCTATGCCACTTAGTGTAGCTAAAATAGAGAAAAAATAATAAGAAAAGGAAAAAAAGTAGTTCCCCCCTCCCCCCGTGTATATGCTTCATATTTTTAAAATGTTTGTACCATGTCCTTCAAGCTTCAACTTTTCCACTAACGCGGATTTCTTACATAGTTAAATTTCAGGTTACACGTATGAGGATAGTTAGTTGTCATCAGTGAACTGTTGGTAAGTAAGTGTCTCACTCTTGAGTGGTGAACGCAACAATTTCAAGAGTTCTGTTATTTTTGGAGCATTGATAAGCCATTGATTGCATTCTCTTTAACTAATCCAAGAAAAATCCATCTGTGTTTTGTAGACCTGGCGAAGTGAAAGAAGACCTTTCTCTTTTCCAAATAATTTTTTTAATGATAAGAAGCAATCTCTGAATCATTATGGACCTTTCTTTTTTTTTTTTCCCCCATGGAAAAATCCATTGAGGATGTTCCCATGTTCTTTCTTCTAGACGTCCTATTTGTTCCATTCTGGATGGAAGCCACCTATTCACCAGGACAGCACTTAGGATCCAGCTGACGTTGAACTTTGTTTACCCACAAAAGCATGAGAACAAACTATATATAAATAAATGTAGACTGCATGGTGACAAAAAGCACTCAGTATGGATCAGTTAAGAGCAAATACGTCCAAATAAACATTAAAATAAATTTTTGCTTGTGAAGAAGCTGCAGACAGCAAATAATAAATGTATCTGCTAGGCTGAAAATAAATAAATCTGAGTGGAAGATAATGGGAAGGAAGGTTTCCTACAGGCAGGCTGAGGAATGTTAGTGTCAATAAATAGTAACATATTTCCATTCTGTAACATCTATTAATACTCTCCGAGGAAGTTAGGCATGATAAATTAATATTCCCCTTTTTCTAGAAAACTCTGAGAGGAATCGGTAAAACTCAGATCATCCAGACCCAGTCTCTTCAATTCAAACAGGAACTGTTACACAGTTCCACAGTTCCTGTTTGAATTCAAATAAAAACAATACCTAAGTCTGGGCTTTTACTAAATGCATTAATCCTTTTTTTTAGGTGATTAGGTCACATGAAAGGATAATGGCTGAGAAATACAATGTATATTAAGGAACACAAAAAGCCTAGAAGGATGGTGTTCTATGGCAAAAAGGAACCAAGCAAACCAAAACCCAATAAATACAATACAATAAATAGAAAGAAAAAAAAACAAACCAAAGTCATATCACTCTTCATTACGAAAAAGAGTTTTCGAGGAGAAAACGGGACTTTGGCTTCTTTGACTGTGTATTAGTTTGGGTAATTACATACTGCCTCACTATAGCCCCTAGAATCTATATTCACTAGATGGTCATTCACTTTTGTATTGAAGAGTTGTCATGTTTTATCCTGCAGAAGGCCACATTTCAACAGGGATGAATGCTACTTGTATATTGCTTGCAAATCATTTTGAGTTTTCAAAGCTTCACAGGGCTACTTGGTCATTTGTTCCTCATAAAATAAATAAGGAACATATATAAGGAAAGATATGCTTTCTTTGCTCAGGGATCATGTGGGAAATGTCCCCTCTACCACGATGACCACTGCTATATAACGGTAAAATAACAAGTTAGTTATTCATTCTTATGAAGAACTAATGTTGAAGCTGCCAATTGAACCCTAAAATCCCCCAAATGGGAAAGGTTTGGAAACTGTCCAGTGTTCTTCTTTTTTTGAAAAAAATCGTTTCCTCAACAATCTTTCTAATATAGCTTGTGGTAAATTAATACAAATAACATAGCCTTGGGATTCGAGTAGTTCCGTAACAGTCCATGCCACGTCAGATCACCTGCAGCGAGAGCAAACACATCATCGCAGTTTTCTTTTTTAAATAAGCCCTTACCGCTCAACAACAAAAACAGCAAAAATTTTGCTATCCCATATTTTGCAGAAAGATCAGATTCTGACGCTCTGACTCCTGCCAAGAGCTCCCTCCTGCACAAACATCTACTCTGACTTAAATGTGGCGATGCAAATCCGTGAACCAGCAGGCAAACTTGAACTCTGGCACGTAAAGAAACCCCACTCAAGTCAATTGCCATTCATAAATGTAAGCATAGGCATAAACTGCTTGTTGAATTTTCCTTCAGATGGTAGTCAGGACTGAAGAAATCCATTAGAATTTTAATTGGACGAATCTAACCAGCCAGAAGGAAAAAAATCTTACTCTAACTGTGTTTCAGATGAATAATTTGGTATCCAAAGACAATGCACCTGCATCTGGTTCTGACAAAATCCTGTAATACAGATATGAAACTCATTCCCCATCTCTTAACTATCCTTTGAAAATATCATTGTAATTCCAAATTTACACAGAATCACAGAATGGTTTAGGTTGGAAGGGACCTTAAAGATCACCTAGTTCCAACCCCCTGCCATGGGCAGGGACACCTCCCACTAGACCAGGCTGCTCAAAGCCCCATCCAGCCTGGCCTTGGACACTTCCAGGGATGGGGCATCCACAGCTTCCCTGGGGCAACCTGTTCCAGTGCCTCACCACCCTCACAGTAAGGAATTTGTTCCTGATATCTAATCTAAATCTACCCTCTTTCAGTTTGAAACCGTTGCCCTGTGTCCTATCATTACACCCCCTGATTTAAGTAGTTTCACAAAGTTCTACAAAATAATTCTCCTCCTAAGGACATAACTCTGGAGGGGAAAACAGTAAAATGAAGAATTATGGAGATTTCCAAGGACTGTTACTGTAAGTAACACAACCTGAGCAATGCATTGGGCACATGTAACAAAATAATTATGCGAAACTCAGAAAAAGTACAGGATAGTAAACAAAGTCTTTGTCTCAAAGGCTATTGAAGACATGACCTAAAACCCATCTAATTTGTTAGTAGCAGAATTTCCCTGTGCTCCAGATTTCCCTTGCAAATGTAGCACAGTTGAAATATAACTAGAATTTTCAGGGAAAATAGGATGAAGTAAGTGCATCCCCCCTTTCAGACAGGTGTTATGGAGAGGTACCCCCATCATGACAGCCTTCACGTCACTGCAGAACGAGAAGGCATCCTCGGAGCTTGTTCTCCTGACTGACCTCAGGCTGAAGGAGCCAGTCTGAAAACATTTGCAAGGTGGGTGAGTCTACGTTTATAAACATCAAAAAGAATAATGCAACAATGGTAGTCAATGTTTTTATAAGCCAATGTTCTTCTGGGAGCATGATTTTTTTTTTTTTCAGGAAAACACTTGCCTCTTTGCCACAGCAGCATGGTTAATCAATCTAGTCTCTCTCAAGAGCTCCACAAGCCCAAATCTTCCTTGCCTTGCTCAGTGCAGAATAGCCCGTACCTCTGCCAAATGCTGCCACTGGGGATGCAGCAGAAAAATCACAAGCTTGGTGACAATTTGCAGTGTCCCAGGGCACAGCAAGACACGCGGCAGGACAAATTCATAGAATCATAGAATCATAGAATGGTTCGGGTTAGAAGGGACCTTAAAGATCATCCAGTTCCAACTCCCCTGCCATGGGCAGGGACACCTCCCACTAGACCAGGCTGCTCAAAGCCCCATCCAGGCTGGCCTTGGACACTTCCAGGGATGGGGCGTCCACACCTTCTCTCGGCAACCTGTTCCAGTGCCTCACCACCCTCCCAATAACGAATTTCTTCCTAATATCTAATCTAAATCTCCCCTCTTTCAGTTTAAAACCATTACTCCTCGTCCTGTTGCTCCACTCCCTGATAAAAAGTCCCTCTCCATCTTTCCTGTAGCCCCCTTTAGGTACTGGAAGGGGCTATAAGGTCTCCCCGGAGCCTTCTCTTCTCCAGGCTGAACCACCCCAACTCTCTCAGCCTGTCCTCACAGCAGAGGTGCTCCAGCCCTCTGATCATCTTCGTGGCCTTCTGCTGGACCCGTTCCAACAGGTCCATGTCCTTCTTGTACCGAGGACTCCAGAGCTGGACGCAGTACTCCAGGTGGGGTCTCACAAGAGCGGAGCAGAGGGGCAGAATCACCTCCCTCAACCTGCTGGCCCCATTTCTTTTGATGCAGCCCAAGAGGCACTTCCAACTACTGCAACTTTTAAAATGAAGCCATCCCATCCTCCAGCCTAACCCATACCTAACC
This sequence comes from Stercorarius parasiticus, assembly GCA_013396915.1. Taxonomy (NCBI): domain Eukaryota; kingdom Metazoa; phylum Chordata; class Aves; order Charadriiformes; family Stercorariidae; genus Stercorarius; species Stercorarius parasiticus. The sequence continues at coordinate 443,989 of VWZL01002387.1, read as the reverse complement.
CAACGGTTTGCCTTTCTCTACAGCCGGAGCAGCCTGCTGCTTATCCCCTTAATGCCTTAAATAGTCTTCCAGCAACCAGCACATACCAAAGGTTCCCAAATTTCCACAATGCCTCTACTAGCAGCAATAGCAGAACCAAGGATGATAGCATATGTACTGCATTTCAAAGTCACACGCTGTTTCTTTCTCTGAGTTTTGACCTTCAGGCTCCTCATTAAAACTGTTGCTTTTGGCAGAAGCAAAAGCTCTTGACCACAAAGTAAGGAGGAGGAGGGAGAGGAGGGAGCAGTGATGAAATGGAAAAAAATCGGGCATCTGACCAGAATTTAGACTGTTGGAAGAATAATATTTCCAAGTTATTTTTCCCACCAGAAATAAGGGAGAGAAAGGTCGCGGCAGCTTTTGAAACTGTAAGCTGCAGGAATGGTGGGATTTGTGGTTAAAAAAAAAAAAAAAAAGGAATCGGCAGTACTCATATTTTGTCCAATGCTTTCTAAACTTTGTATAAAATGGAGAAGTGTTATCATTCCCTTGGGGATACTGAGGGGACGAAGTGGTGTCACGAAATGAGTCTTCCAGGCAACTTTCCTTTATGCTTTCCCCTTCCTCTCCTGGTCCTGCCACACACCTCCAGCTCTTGTGGCAGCCAGGTGAGCTCATCCAGGGAGCCAGCCCAGGTCCCTTACCTCTGCACGGTGTCTTCTGTTTTCACCAGGGTCTCCCCCCAGCAGGAGGGCTGCCTTCTGCATGAAAAATACATAGCTCTAGGTGATACCTTATTCCAGCCTTGTCGTTTCCTGACTGCGTCTGATTCAACGACAAGAGTCTCGAGGATGATCTTGTAAAGATTGTATTTTACCTATCGTGGCCCAAATACGAAGGGGGACATCAGTCAGCGCCTGGTTGGTGTAGTCAGATGGGTTTGTACCTCTCAGAGGAGAAAGTGGGGAAAGAGGGAGGGAGGGAGGGAGAGAATACAAGCGTGATTTTAAAAGGCTGCCGGTTTGCCGTCGCAGTCATTAGCCTGTTTCGCTAACCTCCTCTGGCTGCTGCTGTGGTGGGCTTCCAGCCAGCTCTTCTCGGCTTGTGCCCTGCAGGGGCAGACCTGCTGCTTGGGATGGGATGGGAGCGTGTCTGTGCGTGTCCACATGTGTGAGCCCATGTGTGATGTGTGTGCACGTGTGTGTGCACGTGTGTGTGATGTGTGTGCACACAGCTTCGCCTTTTACACCGTCGGGGAAGCCACCGGGGCAGAAATCCATTCTCTCATTTTTGAGTTGTGTGGGGCTGGGATACTTAGCTAATAATAACAATAATAATAGTAAATAATATAGAAGGAGGAGGGGGAGGAGAAGAAGAAGAAGAAGAAGAAGAAGAAGAAGAAGAAGAAGAAGAAGAAGAAGAAGGAGAAGGAGAAGAAGCAGCAGCAGCAGCAGTTACCCGCTAAGGAGGCGCATCAGAACGAACAGCTTTGGAAAGCAACGGGCCACGCGCTTCCTTGAGTCTGACACTGCCTGAAGTTAACAGCTCACGTAAGAAGAATAAACTGGTGGTGCTGTAATTGAATTTTTATGGAAATAAACAGGTGGCAGATTTACTACAGCTGCGGGGATAGCAGGGGGTGAAATGCTGCAGCCACATTAACCTGTTTAATTTAATAGCCTCTCTACTCCAGGAGAAAAAAAAAAAAAAAAAAAAAAATCCGATACTGTGCAGTTAGTTCAGTCAGCTGGATGCCAAATGTAAATAACTACAATTACCCTGCTCTGCCCGTGTGCTGGATGGGAAAGGGGCTTTGTGCCAACTCTCACTTAGTTGTCATGTTTATTAATTAAGCTCCGGGAAGTTGAAAAAGCCCGAAAGTTTTCATGCAAAAATGAAGACGCGCGGGAGGAAGGAGGCGTAGGGCAGTGGGCGCGGGGTTTACCTGGGTCCTCTCTGCAGTGTCTCCTGCCTGAGCCCGGCACCATGACCCAGTCGATAGCTTCGTGCCAGGCTACCGCCTACCGGGCTATTGAAAGCCGGTCGGCATTTAGCAGCAAACGTTAATGCTCACGGGGAGCCTGCATCAAATTAGCAGAGGGAATACAAAACCATTATGTATTTATAATCAAGGTAATTGTACGGGGAGGGCTGGAAACGTTAGATTTAGCTTCTTTCCCGTTAACTGCTGATGCGAAACAAAAATAGGCTGAGGCATTAGTAGCGCTATATTTGCATCCTGGCATGTACGAGGTATATGAAAGAAATGCTGCAATAATATTGGAAGAGGGCTCCAGGGCAGCCCTATAAAATTACACGTGAAGGGAATGGGCAGGCTGCACGGCTAGGCAGCCGCCAGCCGAAAATGGGTTCCAGGGTTCTGCCCCTGCTGCATATGGATGATGATACAGTCTTTAAGTATATGATCGGTCTTTAATGGTGAAATATAATAAAAACACATCTCCCGGTGCACTACTCTCGGTAAGTTTGTGTAACCCTCTGCACAAAGTAGCCATTAAAATATTTTACGCGTAGCACTTCTTTTAATTCAAGCAAATGAATGTACTTCTCCAGGAAATTGCTCTGTTCGAGAAAGGGAGTCACATTCTCTGTTGGCGTACGCTGGCCTTAATAAAGCCACAGCAATTTATATGCATCGAAGACCTGGGCCAAGTGATCATGTAATTAAAAACTGCAATGCAATTGCATCTCATTAGTATGGCTGAGATGAAGCTTTAATTTTGTTACTACCTGCCTTCTGAGCAAAATATCTGGGTTTTTAACATAGTCTCACTATTAGTCTTCATGGAATTTCCTAGCCATCTTCAGAAAAGTATAACTGAAAACAAGAAGATCCCCTAATTTGAAACACTTCAGCAAGACGTGACTGGGAAAGTGCGCAATGGCCCATACCCATTCGCTATGCTCTGTGCAATATACAGACTGCGCACACAAGAATCATTCCTTATTCTTCACTAATCTTCAGTAAATTATTGCCTTTTCTCGTTTATTCATGGACAAAAAAAACCCCAAACAACCCTGCCTTCCCCTCTGAACATTTTACAGTCGCTGCTCAACTTAGTAGACATCTTCAAAACCCTTCTCGTCATACTGTTTTGCTATACCTGCCACTCTAAATGACCTAAAAAGGTTGGGAGGAAGGACAGCAAAAATGGAAAGGAGTTTTGAAAGAAAAATGTCTTTTGAAACACAGCAGGTAACGTTTGGCTTGGGAAACTGAAGTCCATTTTTCTTTTGTTCTAGGTATTCTCCAAATCCAAAAAAAGAAAAGCGGGAGCTTGAACTCCTTGCTCCATTTTAAAATTGTACTTTCTGAAAGAACACTGATTTTGAGTAGTTATGGTGATAAAAGTACAAACCAAATGCAGAGCAAGGGCCAGGTTTTCTATCCCCAATGCTGTATCTAAGCAAACAGTAAATTTAAACGCCAATAAGGATTGCATGTTGGAAACCATTAACTGCTAAAATACGGCTCATTCTGAGACGTTATTAATGACCCTCCTCTTAGCTGTGATCTACCTTAAATATCGCAATACGCGGTTAGGGTATGCTAAAGGTACAAGGTAGTGAATCTGTAAGCCGAGGGTAAAAATAATAATAACCTGTTGGAGAGATAATTCTTATCTCCTTTACTTCTCTCAACCCGATCCACGTGAAGTCACTGTGGGGTGCAATCCCTGGTCCAGAGAACCAGTTCACCCCCTAATAAAAGCTAATATCACCTTTCATGGTGAGACACCCCCCCACCACAGAATCGGCACGAAGCAAAAAAAAGGCAAATGACCACCTTAGCGACATTTTGAAGGCACACCCGGGAATGCCCATGGGAGCTGGGATTTGCAGCTGGGTTGATGCTACCACCTAGTGGGCGTTGCTGGGGAAGGAAAAGCAGCTCCGATGAGTCCAGCTGAGCAGCAAATCAGTGCAACTCTCTAACAAGGCAGCGATTTGACTGAGAACACAGCGAGATACCGATTAGCAGTCTCCTGGTGTTTGCTCCTTCTCAGAGAGGTCTCCAACCCAACAGTAAGACTTGCTGGAAAATGTTTTCTTTGAGCAAAAAAAAGCAAGTCAGGACTCTTTAAAAGCAGTCAGTGCTCCGCCATCCGCTGACAGCAAAGGATGCTCCATGCTCTGTGTCTTTGGACTAGAAGAAACAACCTCACATCTCCAAGCTGAAAACTCAGTATTTCTTGGTATTGAAGCTACCACTAAAATTCTGAAATGTTATCGCTACAATTGAAAATGAAAACAATATAAAATCACATTATTGGCATAAAATCTGAATTATTTTTAAAAATAAATGAATAAATAAACAAAAACAATGTTTCTCCTTTCTTCCCCTAAAGTTCAGTTAAACTTCGGGAGTTCTGCTAAACTTCTGGAGGGTTGCTGTTCTGGAAGAAATATCTTCAGGCTCCCCAGTCCCTCACAACACTAGGATTTAGCACGCAGGGAGAAGATTTTTTTATGGGCAAAATATGCAAAATATAGCACGAAGGGGGATCTTCTTCCTCAGAAACCTGTGCCTAAACTGGCCACTACAAGCCATAAATGCAGGAAAATTATGTTGCTCCTCACAGTGGTACAGGCTAATGAAAGTGTTGAAACTAGAAAAATACGATAAAGATACGTAAGTGTCTTGGGAGTCTGAAGATATCATAAACCACTCATGCTTTTCTCTTTTTACTATCAGAACCCCATAATGCCTACATAGTGTTTTATCACCGCTTTTTCCTCAGTTGGTTCTTTATATGTAATGGATACAGATAACTCTTATAGGTAGTCGAGGAGTATTCAGTTATGTAGTACTGGTAACCGAAATACACTCATTTTATTTCTTCTTCAGGGGAAGAGTTTTTCCTTTAATCCAGGTTGCTCTTTGGCACACATGTGTGAGAAGTTAATATTCCTTTGAATGAACAAAACAATTGAAGTAAACCAAATAGCCATGAAAATAAATTTGAAGGATTTCCCCCTGCCAGGATGATAAATATTCCAAGGAACCCAGTTCAACGTACGTACAGGTATTTTACAGCTGTTCTGATATGCATTCAACAATCTAAGTGTAAAAAACCACTGCTAAAATGAAGGCCAAAGAATTTCTTTGTGTGTATCTGCTTATCAAATTCCCCATATCTTTTTCCATCTTTTGTGCTGTTGTCTATTCTTTTTCTGGCTGTCTTTTTCGTTGTTTCTGTGTTTGGTTATTGTCGCTCAAGCAGCCCATGTTTATTTCCCAGAGCAGTATTTTCAACCCAGAATAATCTATGCAACTTATATTTAGATCTTTTGATACTGATTCTTGCTCCGTTTGGGGGGTTTGGGTTTTTATTTTATTACTTCCACAGTGGCTTCTTTGCAGCATTATGCTGCGATCTCACTTTTAGAAATACATCATCTTGTTTACATTTTTATGGGTGCATGAGCTCCGTGGAATATTCTTCATTCTTCCATTGCAGGAGCGCTAAAAAAGCCTGTGCTTTTGGTTTCACAGAGCTTTGGTTTGGTTTCACAGAGTTTTACATAAAATATTCTTTCAACTCTAACCTGAATGAGCGTGATATCCTTGATTTTTACTGTTCCCAAGCACGTAAGTTAAATTCTATCTGAACCTGAGTTTAATCTGAATTCACATCACCTCTATGCAAACTCCTTTTTTTTTTTTTCCCCCAGATATAGTTGTCCAAATTTTAAGGCCAGAATAAGTCGCGTGCTTCTGAAACTTATTTCACATTCCAAGTCTGAACCATCACAGTCGAAGCACTGCCGCAATTCGCACGTTTCCATTTGTTTGCCAATATATCCCATTCTATTAAACTAACCCAGGTGTGCGAATACGAATATGTGAACTCGAAGGGCCCAGCATCCCTGCTTATGAAAAATCAGTTGACATCAGTGGTATTGGTTGATTTACACCATTTAGCCATCTGGCCCTCTGGCATTTTCTATCAAAGACAGCCAGAATAACAGCCGAGTAGCTAAGCATAAACTAACAGATAGTGACCGTATGCAAAACAGTTGTACATTTTGTAATCGGAAAGTAAGAAATAGATCTTCCTGATGAGACTCAGCGCTCTGTCTGGCGCTGAAAGTGCCTTCACCTGGAATTTAGATGTTGAAAATACTGACCTAGATTCTGCCTGTTGATAATACACAGGCTGGACACACACGGACTTACCCAGCGTCTGTGCCACGGCAAATCCCCTGGAGCACTCATGAGGAGGTGTTTCCCTCACCACACAGAATCACAGAATGGTTCGGGCTGGAAGGGACCTTAAAGATCACCTAGTTCCAACCCCCTGCCATGGGCAGGGACACCTCCCACTAGGCCAGGCTGCTCAAAGCCCCATCCAGCCTGGCCTTGGACACCTCCAGGGATGAGGCATCCACAGCTTCCCTGGGCAACCTGTTCCAGTGCCACCACCTAGGGACACGCTGAATTTCTCCCGCTGAAGTGGCTCTGCTTGCAAAAAATGTTTCAATATTAAATCGATGATGGATCCCAGCCCTGTGTTCAGAGAGTTAGCATCTCTCTTTCTCACAGTAGTGGTAGAAAACAAAATCCCCTCAAGCCCTCGGAGATCTTGGAGGGACACAGGTGGCCGAATGTTCATTGGATGTTCATTGGATGTTCTTTGATATTAATTGGATGTTCTTTGATGTGCAGTTGACTTCTCCGTTCATTTGCTTGTTTGGAGGGGGAGGCATTGACCAGCCTTTGCCCTTATCTCCTCACCAGCCTTCACATTTGTGCACCCTGAGTGTACACAGAGACCTTTCCCTCCCTCATTTCGGGGTAAGGTGTCTAAAACCTTCTCTTCCTTTCTGCTGGTGTGGCTAAACAGCTCCATGGTCAACATGCCGGCTTTTGCAAACCCTTGTCTTCGTCCTTTAAGGTGTATCTACAAAGCCGGGCAGTGGGGTCAAAGGCTCCATCTATGTTAGCACAGCCCCCATAGGTAACCGGGCCGGGCTGTGTGTGCCGGGCTAGATCTCTGCCCTCGCTGCTCCGTCCAGCTCGCAGAGCAAGGCAAACTGTCCCTCCCTCGGCATCGCCCCCGGGTCTGCAAGTTTCATATCGCAGCACTAAGGCAATCTAATCTCATTTTTTTCCGGGGATTATTTGCCTGTTGACGTGGCAGTAATAAAACTGGAATTTTTTTTTGTGTTCTCTTTTGGGGATCTGAATCCAGACCTAAAAACTTTCCTCATATTCCGATCACCACCTAAAATCCGTTCCACGTGTCTGCCGAAGCTGTTTGTCTCTGCTTCAACAATGACACCAAAATAATGCAGTCGTTGCCCAAATGCCAGTCACTGCCGTCTCCTCAGTAGGGAAAAAAAAAAGGATCTTTGATCTGAGCGAGTTATTCGTCCTGCCCCACACCTACTACTACTGTTAAAAAGCATAACACACTGGAGGGAGATTGTGCTATATTTCATGAACATTCATTGCTGGCGCTAAGGGACATACCCATCTGTTATTTGCTCTCAGCTTCGCTTACTGATAAAACAGGAAAGACAGCTTGCTGATGGGCTCTTTGAAGCAAAAGGCTTCTCTCTTTTTTACAATTAAAGTCTATAAATTATTTTTTCAGTAAACAGTACGCAGCCTACCTCAAATTAAAATTACTTCTACTAAAGTAAAATTAAATATTCTCTACACTTTTTTGTATCACGTGACTTTGAATGATGGAACCCTGCAGCAGTGTGACGGTCCTTAAAATATATTGAATTGGACTTTTTCCCAGCACAATCTAGCTTTGTGTTATCTGGGTTTCAAACATACTCTCTAGTGTGGTTTCCAGCTATGCTGGCATATAAAAACGTGTGAGGGAGTTAGTGCATTCTGGCTCAGCGACCCAAGAGGGAACTAAAGGCAGGGGCAGGCAGGGGGACGTAGCTGCCTGTAGGACGGAGGCTATGGCAGATGCTGGGCTATGTCCTTTCAGAGGTTCCCTCTGCTCGTTTTTATGGCCATCATAGATCTCAAGAACATCCTGGTCCCGATACTGAAGACAGACAGCCTTAGCTGTTGGACACAGCATCTAACTCCACTCCAGTGGTTACTGCATCCACCAGAACCATTGGAAGTCGTCCTCCGCTTTGGGCTCTCTCAATGCAGCCAGGGCCACTGGGGTAGAGAAAGTCCTGTCAGAGAAGGTCTATGCAGGGACTTGGGTCTTGCCATGATGAGCAGGCACTGCTATCAGTCCGTATCTAGGCATCTTGCTGACCTTTTCCGTACCAAGTTTTCTCCTGAGGGTGTAGATCTCTACTATGCAGAGAACAAACATAAAGGCATAAAACTGATGCCAGGAATACACCTCCAAAAAAAAACCATTAAAAAACACCCTTGTTTTTGTTGTGCTTCTACTCTTCGCTTGCTCAAACACTTCAGTTACCTCACGCTTTTTCAAAAGGGCAGTATCTGAAGATTCCAGCATTTAAACAGGGATGTTTTTCACCTCAAGGAGCATGTAATCAGGGATAAAGCACACATTATGCACGTGGGAATTGCGTTTTCAGAATGAGAACTGGTACCTCCTTCTTGTTACTCAGAGTAATCACAGTGTTGCCAACCACCATCAATCAGTGCATCAGCTCAGATTTAACATCCAAAAGTATTAAAAGTCCCCATGAAAGCTTTCAGTTTTGCCAAACCAAACCATAACCTAGCAGCGACCCTTCTAACACGTGGTACCTGTGCCACCCTTCAAGCCCTGTGGGTGGACCGTTGGCCAGGCACTGGATTCCTCTTCGTTCAGCACAGGAACATTTGGCCATGACAGCTCTGAGGAACGGGAGCTGCTCAATGGAAAGGAACACCAGTGACAAATTATATACCGTTTCTTTTGATATATAGTTCAAAGGAACATTTAAAGCTTTGTGATGGGAAGTTAATTTTCTGACATTATAATGCCTGCTGGTATTATACAACCAGGAAGCATAGGAAGAGGGATCCTCTATGATTCACAGTCGACGAGTTCTGAGCTTTCCAGATTTAGATGCACTATCTAATGAAGTGCAACAGTTAGCAGCATACACTTCTCAAGATATTTGAGAACAACTCATTGTTCTGACAAGGTCATTTCTACTGCTTGGACCAATTAAACCTCTTAAAGAGAAAAAAATAGATTGCCTGTTAGCACAGAAAATTCAGCTGTAGATTCAAGATATTTCAAAGTGCCTGCATAGTTCAGAATAATAAAAAAAACCCCTTATAATATTGGAGCAACTTTGCTAACACAAACATCTCTGCACATCCATTTTTATTTTGCTAAATGTGATGAACATACAAATGCCTATAATGGAGTCCTATGGGTGTGCAACCCCTATGTACGAGATGACACCCAAATAACTAGACCAGCAATCTTGCTCCATTCTTCTTCCCCACCTACCTCCCCATTGTTCACAGGAGCAAAATCTGAGGAGGAGTGTTGACTGGTGAATCCCTATTGCTTTGGGAGGCTGCAGCTCTGCGTAAGCCGACCCACTGTGCCACAGATGTCATCTTAAAATATCCTAGGAAATCATTTAGGGAAGAATAACATTGCTCTCTGGTTGGATTGCTATTCTACCTTTCCTATATCAACAAGCCCTCAGAGAAGGCTGACGAGTACTAACACCAGTCGAGGGTTTTGAGATCCTTGATGGAAAGCATTGCTGCAGCACAAGCCTCACCAGCAGCAAGAAGTTTGAGCCACCGGAGGTTGGCCACCAAGCGCAGCAGAGCAAGCCCAACCCCCGAGCACAGCTGGCGTCCATCAAGGAGCTTTGTGTGCTTCACGGAGGGGCAGGCGTCACAGCTGCGGTGTGCAGGCTCACCTGGTTTATGCTTAAGAGTCGATTTAAGACGGAAAGCAAATGCCATGCCAAGTGCAGTCATCCCCTTGTGTGCCTCTGTCTACCTGAAACAAACCTGGTTTGCCCGAGACATGCTGTATTGGTGGGTCGCTTGGGCTCAGCTGGACTTTGGGGGATCTATCGGTATGTGCAAAGTCAGGGTAACCTCACAGTGGAAAAAAATCTCAACGGTGTTACTGCTTTGCCTGCAGCAATCACTGTTGTCCCTTCTGTAAGCATATCTGTCATTGTTGCAGCTGAACATAATTACAATCGCAATTTGCCTACACTTTGAAAAAAATGCGTACTTTGCAGTGCTGTGACCCCTCTGTCATGGACTGTCTTGGCTCTGTTGTTCTCCTCCATACAGCATGTTTGCCATGTGTTTTTTGGGGTTTTTTTTTCCCCTCTTGGGCAGAATAAACAAAAAAGAGCACATAACAAAACTTCCGCCAGTCCTGAGGCCCTTAGTCTTTACTCAGGCAAACGTGCCTTTAAAGCTCAACTGATATCTGCCTCTTTCAGAGGGACCAGCCCCAAAAGGGCAGGTCTGGTTTCTCCCCGTAGACTTCCCCGTTCAGGCCTTCACCTGGGAGCACCAGAAGAACAGCATGGGTATGCTCGCTTGTTACAAAGAAGACTGTCGCCATTGACCAGGAGGTCTCCTTTCCTGCTCCAGGCAATGAGGACCCTCCTCTTGAGACTTTTTTGGGACCACAGTACACAGTTCCTCTCTCCGGAGGTAGAAAGGGCCATCTCTCTCTCACAGTCCCGCAGCATTTCCGAGGCACCTGAACAGAAAAAGGGCTTAGGAGGCATCAGGTCATGAAACCTGGTGTCATGTGGAAAGGGCGGTCTCCTATGCCCTTTTCCTTGCTTAAAAAAATGAAAGAAGGGAAAGAAGGAAGGACACGCACAATAGAAGCGAAAAAATGTAGGTTAAAAAGTAGGCAGGAATACCTGTGCTTGTGCATTATTTATGATAGATTGACAAATGCTTTTAATCTCCGGTCATCTAATACATCCAATCCTTGAAATATACCTACATGCTTGTATGTATATATACATATTTGCTAGCATAATGAGATCATGTATTAGTCTGTATTTACGCTGTCGAGAGCCTTCTGGGAGAAATACTGGGGATTTCATGGGTAGGCTGAACTTTTCATTCCTTCCTTTCAAACGAGGTCTATGGATTATTTATCCGTTCCCTTCAAGTGTGAACACATTCTGTCATACATTATTATATGAACCTCCTTAGGGACTATATAATGCAACTAGATCCCCTTCTGTCACCTTCTTTCTAGGCCTGGAGATACTGTGCTTTCCAAACCTCTTCTCATCCATAACACATTCATTTAATTCCCCGCAGTACACCTTTTGCCCTTCTCTGCATTTCCTACAGTGCTTAAGTGCCATCTTCAAACTTTTGTTCTGAGACCAGCCAACAAAACAGCACACAGAAATTGGTCCAATTTTTTTGGAGACCCTGTGAAGATGTTTTCTTTTCTCTGACCCATAACAGCGCTCTTCCTGGTCTTCTGGCGGCTCAATCCTTTGAGAAAAGGAGCCTCAAAAGCAAGCCATTTCTAAAAGCGAGCTGCAGCTCGTTGCTTTCTCTGGTGCACTTCAGTCATTTTCAGGGCTGTGCTGAGTATCCTGGGTTACATGATTTCCTTCTGCTCAGGCGTGTTGTCAGCATCTCCAGTCTGTTCTGGTAGCGTTACAGCCAGCACACAAGCAGTGCAAGCAAAGAATTTCAAAATAGATAACGCTGGGAGCTAAAGGGCATTCTCTTAGTGTTCAAAGAGTTGTCACAACGTGCTAAAGCCTTGAATACCTATCAGAAAGAATGAAACGTCTGCTTAGGAAAGGAAGGTTGTAATTTGTAACAGCAAGAGTTTCTATTCTAAAAAAAAAAAAAAAACACCAACCCAAAAACCTGAGGGAACCAAATACCAATCCCTCATCAAGCGCCCCTCTGGAGAAATCAGCTATCTCCTTACAAGCAATAGCACTTAGGAGCGAAGCATTCTCCGCGTTTCTTCCTCAAACGAATTTTGTGCTCAATAAAAGCATGAAGGTGTGATTACATTATGCTTCTTACAGTTGCCAGTGCCTAACTATATTTAGCCTGCTTCTAAACCCAGTCAAGTTTACACTTTCCCTATTGTTAAACGGACTATTTTGTGCCGTTTGCTTCTTCTGCACAACAACGAGCAGACTGGTACGTGTCACTCCTGTACTGTCATTAACAGCAGACTGGAACGTGGCCATACCTTGCTGGAGCAAAGCCAGACCAGAGAATTGTCTTAATAAATGCCAAAGCTTGTCCGAGAGAATACTCCGAACAGAGCGAGCCAGAAAATTTCCAGGAAAACAAGTTTTCATTGAAATGCATCCGGTTCCTCGAGCACAAAATACTAAAGAGAAACATGCTGATTTCAGTGAGAGGAGCCCTGAGAAGCGTGACTGGTTTCCAACCAGGTGGAGCAACCCTCCGGAACACCAGGGTCTGTCCTGGAAGCGTCTTTGCTGTCAAAAGCCCAGCAGTTATTCCATGATTCATAGCCCAGAAGCAGATCCCACTTGGAGGCTGCCACAGGGAAGGGGTTTCCATGAATTTCTCAAGGAGGGCTTTTTTCCCTATTTTTTTTTTTTATTGGAAGTTTCACACATATACTTCTCACTTCCCTAAAAATTAAAATAAATAAATAAAATCCAAAGCTCCAGGGCTTCTGAATACTTCAGGACTGTGAAAAGAAGTCTCTGTTTTCCACTAGCCCTGTTCTCCGATATTGAGTTCTTCGGAGAGCTCATAGTGAGTTTGAAATGCAGGTCCACGCAATGTAACACTTGGGGTGAGCATATGCTTTAACATGTAATTGCTTTGGTTTCTCTACAGGTAGAGGAAAAACACACTAATAATGGTGTAGTGTTGCCCGCTCTTATATGCTTCTCATATTTCTTTCTCTTTTGGTGGAGCACGCTGTATTTCAAATTTTTCACTGGAGTCATCAGCAACGCTGTACAGCCTCATAGTACGGCAATTAGGCTCCTTGAAGAGTTAGCTTGGATTTTATGGTGGGTTTAATGGTCGAGCTAGCGTGCTTCTGCTCTTAATCCGAGTGTTGTTACAACTCGCCTGTGTGAAAAAACGTGAAGATCCAAACCAGATGAATCCGTACTACGTCTGCAAGATAAGTATAGCATTGAACTCTGGTCTTCTCGCTAACGTAGTGAGACATCTCTCGCTGTAGAGATGACTTAGGAGGCAATTCCTCTATATTAATTTAGATGACATGCTCTTCCCCTCAAAAATAACTTAGGCATTCTTCTGCTCATGCCGCAAGTACATTTTGCTGAGTTAGACTTTAGCTAGCTCTTTATTTCAATGCCATAAATTTCAACAACTGGTGAAAAAATACATACTTTTTTCTTGCTGAGGAGCACCAGAAGTTTAAGGTCTACATTTCTCTAACCCTGGAGCTGGGTTTGGTCATTACGATGGTGACTGGCGTTAAAAGTAATTAATTGTTCCTGACCAATACTTCTCCATAAAAATAATTCACCATTTGTATATATAAACACACATGTATCTGTGTCGGAAAAAAGCTCTTAAACAAGGGAAAAACTCAAGAGATGTGAAAATTTGTCTTATAGTTGGGGGCAGGGGTGGTGCTGCTGACAGCCGTATTTACAAATAAAACTATGCTTTTTTTTTGTTTAAGACCCAAACTTGCCTTAACTATTCCATTAGCAGCAGCACCTTTTTTTTTTTTTTTTTAGAAGATCACCTTTACATGCCAAATCCAGATTTTATTTCACTATTATCCTGAATCTGATAGAGGTCTGGTTTGCTATTGCTGCCATTTTGATCCTCTTATTTGCTGGCCTCATTTGCCTGGCACGTGTGGTGTCATGCCACGCCGGGGGCGGGGGGGAGATTTGCTTTCCCCTGGAGTACTGCAAACACTGTCTAAAGGTTCACAGACTCTTAGCGGTAATAATTTCTACCGTCCCCAGTTCCCTGTCCTGCTCACGCACTCAGGATCAGCCTGTAAGCCAGATTTCATGTCTAGACAGATTTTATATCCTTGGCCAGGACAAAAAGATGGGGGCTTTAGCTCTCTATTGTGTGGAGTACAAAGTGATCCTCAGGCTCAGATGGGGCATTCTACCTGGCAAAATGCTGTGCCATAAGATCTAGGACACTGGTCCGTATATACACATACATGTGCATAGAACCTAACCTCAGTCTTCCTCTGTTTTTGTCTCTGGCTTCTCTCCGGTGCCGCTTCCTGCGGTTCATTATTGTTTTTGCTTTTGATTCACTTACCGCAAGTCTTACGTGGTTTATTGGGTATCATCAGAGTGATTTTCGACCTGTGGAGGCCGGTGACAAGTGGAATAGATGTTTTGCAGACCCTTCTAACCCAGACATCAGTAGTATGGCTGTCTGTGGTAGTGATCAGATGATTCCCGCGTTTCTAACATATTGGAGCAAATGTTAAATGCATCCTGCCCCTTCCTTGCCTTTGTTTTTCCTCTTTAAATGTCATTTGTAGAGTTAGGCTTGTGAGACAGAAAAATATCTGAAAATATCTGATTTAAGGCTAAATTTACGTTTGCTCATGAATATCTACCCTGCAGAGGAAAGGACTGTAGCACCTTGGAGGAAACACTGCAGTGCCTTGGAGGAAAGAGAGAGCATCAAAACACACGTTTTGAAGAAAATACACACCCAGTTTCACATAAAATATGTGAAGGTGCTGATGGGTATGTTGAATCTCACATTTAACTTAAAAAGGAGAGGTTATCTTTGTTTTGCCTGTAAATATAATGGAGAAGCAAGCCCAAAAGCACAGATTCAGCTCAAAGGTTGCAGATGCCCCTCTATATTGTATCTCAAGCCCTGTAGGGTGGGTGGCTTGCTTGTTCTGAACCCCACCACTGGAAATAACCCCTAAGTGTAGAAGTCGATAGTTAGTGTCTAAAGTTAATCTTTATGAGCATTCAAAGGCTTCAGCCTAAAGTAGAAACTTCAAACAATTGCAGAAGTTGAAATTAGTTGAATGGAAAAGCTGAAATTAGGATATTGTACTGGAAACCGTTCTTTTCTTCAGCATTATGTTTCTTTCTCTCTAGTAGTTCCAATTTAGTTTACCTCTAAGGTATTCATTTCTTCTCTTCCAATGCGAGTTATCAGTGTGCTCTTGTGGTGATGAAGGTTGACGACAAACAGGGCTGTACTGGTAAGACTGGAAGTGGCAACTCAAGGAAGTGATTATTCTCTTTTTAGCACTTCTGAGACCACATCTGGAGTAGTGTGCCCTGTTTCGGGCTCCCCAGTGCCATCCGGCCATGGACATCCTGCAGTAAGTCCAGCAAAGGGCTACGAAGATGGTTGGGAATCTGTGAGGAGAAGCCAAGGGAGACACTCAGCGTGGAGAAGTCCTCAGCTGTCCAGTGAGTGGCTTTATGGAAGAGCAAGCCAGATGCTTCCTGGAGAAAGAACAGTGAAAGGACAAGACACCAGTTGAGCCAAGGAACAGAATTTCACCATGAGGGTGGTCAAACACTGGAGCAGGCTGCCCAGAAAGGCTGTGCCACCTCCATCCTTAGAGACATTCAAGACTCCACTGGGCATGGCCCTGAGCAGCCTAGTCTGGCGTAGAAGTTGCCCAGCTCAGATAAGGAGGCTGGACCAAACAATCTACAGAGGTCCCTTCCAACCCAATTTTTTTCTGTGATTCTGGTCTGCAAATCTAGAAGTCCTACAGAGAAATGGAACAACGTGCGAATCGACAGGCAGAGATATAACGAAAGAGAGGAAAAGAGGGCAATTTTAATCCTGAGCTGAATTCCTCTGCCATTTGAGATGGTAAATTATTTCATAAACATAACTAGGAAAATGTCCAGATCCTGAGGCCCATTTATAAAATGCGCTGACATTGAAAGAAGTCTTCCAGAACAACATCCTTCCCCCTCTCACAAAATGTGCTGGGATTTTTGATGGCATTTCGCAGAGGGACAGCCAGCCGTGAGAGAGCTGATTAATTCCACTCCCTGTTCACCGGGGGTAGGTTAAAAGCTGGAATGCAGGCATCTAGCCTAGCAATACCAATTATAATAGTAAGATGACTAATGGAGGATATCATGGCTTAAAATTTCACCTTTCCCAGAGATGAAAGGTTGAGGGAGGTAGTTGTATTTATACTCTAATTCCTCCCATATAGGGACCAGATGGCTTTTAGAATTGATTTCATTGATTTTCTTTTTTTTTTTTATTTGACATTCCAGCAAGAGAGCTCTTCTTTCATAGCAGCTGTGTGACTTACCTTTGCATAGTCCTACAACAGTTCTTCCTTCCCTTTCCTTTTCCTAATCTGTGCTTTTTTTCAATAACCAAAAAGGCCAATTTTGCAAAGTTTAAATGCAGCAGCAGCGCAAGACGGAAACATGATTCTCTTGCTTGTTATTAACATGGTTCGTCACCTATGCTAAACAAAAATTCTGCCCTCAGAAAACAGGTTACACGCAAGAGAGATAAATGGCGGCTTACTGTACAGCATGTTAAAATGTTTTGTCTTCTTCTAGGCCCACGCTTTGTCCAAAGTTGTGTGTCTAATTCACACCTGGAAAAGCACAAAAGCACATACCTATTTATAGGTGGCAGAGGTCGTTTGCGAACTAAGAATGGACTACTCAGCTGGGGACCTGCATTTGCAAATTGCACATTTGTCAGCAAGTCTGAGTAAATATTAGAAGAGGAACCATCTGAATAGCACTCACAGGGTGCAGGACTTGCCGTACCACCAGAAAAGAAATATACAATGTGGCAATGATAATCACTATTATTAGTATCTTAATCAATGGAAATAACTAGTAACGATGTGCCCCAGTGTTTTGATTTGAAAGTTTTTTTTCTGAGCGTAGGAGTTTCACAAAAGTTTGTGCTATGAAGAAGGCAGGCTTCTATTTTAAGAGGGGAGGCAGGCTTAATGCCGTGTTTAAAGAGCTGTGAACATCAGGGTATTTCACCGGTTCAAGTTCATCCAAGCCTGATTTGGCAGGGCGTCATGAGGTGGCACTGCTAGATCCCATGTCAGGAGGTCCCCTGCTCCCTGTGAATCCATGACTGGTCATAGAATCATTCAAGTTGGAAAAGATCCTTGGGATCATCAAGTCCAACCATCAACCCCACTCTACAGAGTTCTCCCCTACAGCATATCCCCCAACAGTACATCTAAACGACTCTTAAACACATTCAGGGATGGTGACTCAACCACCTCCTGACTGCGCTCAAGTCTGCTATTTAGGGTCTCTCCAAGTGGAATGTGGGTGTTGGAAAATCGTGTTATTTCAAGCTCTGCTTTAGACTCTTCGTCTATTGACAGCTATCGAGGTTAATCAGTAGCTTCCAAAGAATTTAGCATCTCCATCAGCGTCAGGCTCTCCTGAAAAGGGAGGTTTCCATACGTTGTTTTACAAGATTTGCAGCGTAGATTGGAGCAGTAAACAAGTTTGTTTCACAAGGAAACTCTGGCCTTTATATCCCCAACTTCCCTCTGACGAGAAGACAGCTTGCAAGACTGTAACATCTGCTACCTAGGACGATGCTATTGGCTCAGCCGTGTTGCAAGGGCAGGATACTTGCATCCACGGAAATGCTGAGAGCTGACCACAGGGAGTGCACTGACCTCCCGAGTCATTTAGAAACTTTCGAGAGTCTTGCACATCGGTTCAGATCCACCAGTCCCACCAGTCGCCTTTTGCCCCAGTGGAAACCGTGACAAATGTGTTCACAGGTTTTACTTCACAACGTGAGACAGCGCATGGAGATTTCCAGTTGCCTTTGCTAGGTGACTCAGAGTCTTCAAGCACCTGGTCCAGAGGTCTACCTCTCAATTTGGAAGGGTTTTTTTATATTTTCAATTTATTACTCTGAGTTACGTTCAGTTGAATGGGAGAGACTCAGTTTAACGACCTGAATTTATAGGCCTTCTGCTAATAACTTCATCTGATTATGGAATGCAAACAACAATGGTAAAGACACAGAGTAGTCGTATAGCAAATTAGCTTTTGAAAAACTGAAGTTGAATTTATGCTAATATAGCTATAAATAAATGGAACTAGTCTATGACATCTCTAAGGAGAAAAATAACGCAGCAGGGGTACTTCTTACGGCCTTTCTCACACCTCTTTTTGTGATTATTCAATGACTTCAACTTCATGCACTTCAGAGAAGTGCAGCGATGCCTAGTTGCCATGGCAGTACTAAAAAACTGTTTCAGATTCACCATGAGTGCAGTCTCTTGCCTGTGCAGTTTTTTTCTCGTGGTATTGGCAGCCACGAGAGGCCCGGTACTGATGAATGCATTGCCCATGGGAAATGGCGAGTATTTACCCCGTGTGAGTGCAAGAGGTGAACCTCCATGTGGGCCAAGTGTGGGCCAAGATCTTGTCTTTATTCCACACCTCCAGGAACCATTTCTGTTTTCACGGGTGTAACCACTGGCAAGATACTTTGGAGAAAGGGGCTTTTCTCACAGCCCCTCCTTCCCTGTTCCCCTCGCTTATGGGCGTTGTCTAACATACCTGATAAAAATCGTATAATCATATAATCGTAGAGTAGTTTGAGTTGGAAGGGACCTTTAAAGGTCATTTAGTCTAACTCCCCTGTAACGAGCAGGGACACTTTCCACAAGATCAGGTTGCTCAGGGCCCCATCCAACCTGACCTTGAATGTTTCCAGGGATGGGGCCTCGACAACTTCTCTGGGCAACCTGTTCATTGTAAAAAATTTCTTCCTTCTATCTAGTCTGAATCTACCTTCTTTTAGTTTAAAACCGTTGCCACTTGTCTTATTGCTTCAGGCCCTACCATAAAGTTTGTCCCCATCTTTCCTGTAGGCCCTTTTAAGTACCGAAAGGCCGCAATAAGGTCTTCCCGGAGCCTTCTGTTCTCCAGGCTGAACAACTCCACCTGTCCTCACAGGAGAGGTGCATCATCCCTCTGATCAGTTCTATAAAGAAAAGAAGAAAACATCCTCCTTCCTGACAGCAATGACTTTACTTGCAGTTGACATCAGGCATTACACCTACCTGTTGCCTTCTCCAGCCACCCTCCGTTCCCTTTTGGAAACATGAAACCTTTCACTTGCACTGCCCTTTCTGACTTGCAGATGGACTTGGAAAAGTCTCTGTTACCCACTACTTTTCCCTTTCTGTATCTATATTGCAGTTCAGCCACCGAAGTCTGATCCAACTACGGTATCAGGAATGGAAGAACCAAGAGGGGAAATCCAAAGCATCACAGAATCATAGAATCATAGAATTACAGAATTGTTAGGGTTGGAAGGGACCTCAAAGATCATCTAGTTCCAATCCCCTGCCATGGGCAGGGACACCTCCCACTAGACCAGGTTGCTCAGAGCCCCATCCAACCTGGCATTAAAACCTTCCAGGGATGGGGCTTCCACCACCTCTCTGGGCAACACGTTCCAGTGCCTCACCACCCTCATGGTGAAGAGCTTCTTCCTAAGAAGAACTTCTTTCCTAATGTCCAATCTGAATCAACTCATCTCTAGTTTTAATCCATTCCCTCTAGTCCTACCATTACCTGACATCCTAAAAAGTCCCTCACCAGCTTTCTTGTAAGCCCCCTTAAGATACTGGTAGGCCACAATAAGGTCTCCTCAGAGCCTTCTTTTCTCCAGGCAGATGTGCTACATAGATATGTATGTGTGCGTAAGTGAGAGAGTGAACACACACCCACCCCCCCCAATTGCTAAATTGCACTTTTTCCATAACTTCAGTCTGAGACAAAAGAAATCGCCCCCCGTGGCCCCCAAAAAATAATGAAAGCCAAATTGATCTCCTTAAGTGGATCAATAGAAGCTTAACTGCAATAGATAGGGGAGTTTATCAGACCTGATGTAGTAAAACACTAATAAGATCACTTCCAATTCACACATATAGGACTAAATTTTCAGCACAAATTGATCTCATTGCTAAGGATGAATGGGAAACTTTAGTAACGGATTAGGGCTCTAAAGCATTCCTTTTCTATACAAACAGTAGATTTTCCCCTTATCCTTACCGATTGCGTGTTTTTAGTGCTGCCTTTCTTCTGCACAAAACAGTAGATTTCTCTCTGAAGTGCTTATTTGTTTCAGCAAGCAAACTATGGGGTCAGCGTCTGCACCATTTTGCACCGAATGGTACCCGGGAGAAAGGCGATGGGAGTCAAAACCCACTTCCGGCCACGAATGCAAAAGCCTTGCCCCCAGAGCGACCCCCGCCTGCAGTCCCCACCGCAGGGGTGTGGGTGGAGCGGAGCAGCCTCAGGAGAAGGGAGGGGGTGTCCCAGCAGCTCTGCAGAAGAGGGACGATCTGAACCGGAGTCTCCCATGGCTGGTGCTGACCACCGGGTATTTGGCACCTTCTCCTTTAAAGTTTTGGTTTCGAGGTTGCCTGCAAGAAGGGAAAAAACAATAAGGTCTCCAATTCCTTGGTTACGAGATCTGCGAAAGCGGGTCACTCCCTCTGCCCCAGGGACAGGCACCAAGCCACTTTTTAAAGTGAGGCTGCGGCCCCCCCTTTCTCTGCATCCCCACTCCCCACCCCAGCTACGGTGATGCTTTCCTCCCTCAGCACTTTATCCTGGCTGCTCACCCAGGCGTACCTCCTGCTAGTTGGGTGGATAAGCTCGTTGGCTTTATCACTTCTACTTCAAAGAGGGGGATTTACCTCATCTATTTGCAAGCTGCCCTGAAGTCCGAGGTGCAGCTTAAGTTCTTCTGTAGCCTAAGGCTGTTCTCCATGGTCAACGGGGAAAACCAGACTCCTCCAGCGGGAGGGATGAGAAAACCCACCGTTCTCAAGTGGCCGTGAGCCAAGATGTGTCAAGGAGTATTGGTGTGAAGGGCGGCGAAGTCCAGGAGTACTGGAGAGACGCGAAAGTACAACTCCACTAAAAGCAGAAGGCAGGCAGATAGAAATTCATCCCGCATACGCCAGAACGGCTCAAATCGCCCCCTGGAAGGACCAGTTTCTCTCCAGTGGCTACAGAGATCTTCAACACCAGCACCGACTAAATGCTTAGTTTTCAGATGGTTAGAGGCAAGGGAAACGAATACAGCTTTGAAGATCCGGCATCCACAGCTGTCAAGTTAGCTCTTAATCTCATCCTAATTTTTTTCCGGAAGGCTGTTCCTGCAGCTGCGATACAACTTTTTTTTTTGCTGCTGGCTGATCCATTTAAAGGAGAAAAAAATATCGGGCAAGAGTAAGCACTCCCTTTCCCATTTTTGGTTACATAGGTGTAAATAAATGTGTTCAAAAAGGAGACAACCCTTGCACAGCTTCACCTTTGTATGTCTGTCTCTCTCCTAAAATATACAGAGAGAAAATAAAAGGAATATATTTTTTTTTTTTAGCCAAGAGAAATCTTCTTGTGCTATAGGACAAAAAAAAAAAAAAAAAAGGACAATAAATTACGTAGATGAAAAAACAAACCCGAGTTTCGACTATGTAAAGTTTTGGTAACGTTAAGCGGCACTCTCTGTACCAGCGATTTCTGACCCGCTGAGCGTGGGTTACAGAGTTCTGTTGTAATCCCGTCCGAAGCTATCGTACCGTCGGTGAAGTGATACCAATCATTGTGATACAGAGACATTCAGTAAGGAATTCGGTATGCTCTGGGATCAGAGGATCCAGAAGACTTCCAGCGCCCCAGAGGGAAGATGGCAGAGTATTTATATCCCGAGGTATCACATTTAGAACAACTCTGAGGAAAAAAAAAAGGGATCAAATTATAACACGGCATAATAACAGGGCTTTCCTAATGTTGTTTTATAAAGCAATATTTAACGGGATCATTCATGCTTTATAATTGTAGAACCACCGATATATCATTAAAAAGAATGGAATTCATAGATAAATGCATTTAGAAAAGTATTATACCAAGGTAATAATCGCTTTGTAAGGAAACCCTGGAGCAGCGAACAAGAACAAACACGGTCTACCAAGGAAAGAAGAAAGATACTGAAGATTTCTGGTAGTAAGACAACTGGAGAGCAAATGCAGGACTCTCAGCATTACCAATTACTACAAATAAACTTAATGAAAACCAGAGAGAACTGAAGAAAGATAAGGTTTCCTGGACCAGAACTTCTGAACACGAATTGTTGTCTGGAAGAAGCATGCTGGACGTGGCATATTGTAATAGATGGGCAAACCAACTAAAGTGGAGTTACAATCAATTTTTGAAATAACAGAAACATAAATAAAAGAGCAGCAGTATCATGATACCCATCGGCCCTGAGTTTTGTTAATGAGGAGAAAAGGATTTCTGCAAAATAGGCTGTTAATGTAAAATCCATAACTGTGCCTAGACTTCAGATAGCTGTCTCTGGAATGATAACTCTGGGTCTGCTCCTACCATTGCCAAGAATACAAGAATATAAACTGTATCCACAGTGCAGACAATAAAAAAAAAAAGCTTTTTTTAAAATTCTTTTTTTTTTATGAACAAAGTCTTTTAGTAACGGACTTGAAATGCAGGCTTTGCAGGCAAAAAATTTTGAAGCACTTTTAGAACCCAATGAACAATATATACATTGTTCAGAGGAAAACAAAGCAAGTTTACTACTCCAAATAGAGTCCACAACTTCTAAATTAAGGCTCTGGAAGTTCCTCTTAAGTCTGAAAATTAAGTTCAAAATATATCAAATTAGATGCTCCAAAACACACACAGCCAAAATCTGTTGCTGTCTTTTAATATTCTTTTTTTCATTACTTCAAAGGCGTAATTGTAACTGAAGCACTTTGTGCGTTCCCTGTCCGTTATCATTTGAACCCAAATGTTTGGAATAGGTGCCCTAGCAGAACAGAAACAATATTGTGTGCCTGTCTTAATCAACTGTCACAATTGTTTTATGGATGTAATTCCTCAATTGTAGACTAAAGAATTCAAAACAGTATTTCTCGAACACGCTTGATGACTCTCAGGGAGCCACAATCTGTTAATTAATACAATATTAGCAGAAAATAATAAAAAAAAAGAGACGCAGCTGTCAAAGTAGTCATTAAAAAATTGCATTGGCCACGTGTTAGTAACAAACCACATCAAGAAATTCATTTGCATTAGATGCACGAGTGCTGGGGGCAGGGTGGGGAGCCACAAATCTTACCAGGCGAAATCTTCATGGTGAAGAAAGGCAGGACAGAAGCACCTTCAAACAAGGGGTGCCGCAGGGAGGGATTTGACCCCCCGGGGAAGGCGCTTTTACAAGTGAAGAGAGAGGCGATTCGTGCGCCGCTTCGGAAGCACCTGCAGAGGAACGCGGTCTTGGGCCACGTGTCACCTTTGTCATCAGAACTAGGCAGTATGGGATTTGTGCTGTTGCCTGCTGAGGGTTCACGTCCACCTGTGAGGGCGCTGCTTCTTTCTTCACCTCTTGCCTGAACGTTTCACAGGCTGAAGCGACTGACTCTGGTCACAGCTGTGGGCAGAGGGACCTGCTGTGGACCGACACGTCGTGAAGTTCTGCTCAGCCATTTCGGAGTCTGAATAAGAACGTTTTGGTGGGAAGGTTTTGGTGGGAACTCATTAACACTTGGTTATTTCTTTGAAGTGCTTTGCATATGGCAGAGCTATCTGTTAGACGTCTTTCCCTTAGCCAGGGCCAAACTCGCATCTATTACATAACGTGTTTAAAAATATTGCTGCTTCTCGTTGGAAACGTGTGGTGAGTCCTAATGATTTGTTCTGACCTGGAAGAAAATTAAAGTGAAAGAAACCAAAACGGAAACAAAAACCAACCCCAAACTCCCAAACTGCTATTCTTTAAACTACACAGTAACAGCATAAGCAAGAACAACTATCTAACTTTCTTCCTACATAGGTTCAAAATGGGAGAGAGAGCACATTTTTTGAGGCTGTGTTCCTCACATCCTAGTCCAGATGCCGTTTCTAGCTCAGGGACTCCTTTCCCCCCCTCCCCGAGTCGCTGGGAGGTGAGCCAGGGAAGCTCTCTTTCTCCCTCTTTCTGGTACTTTTTTGTTCTCAGAAGAAAAGCCACAGGCAGGGATAGGACACTACATTATATGGACCTTTGTTCCCAGCCAATACAGCAACTTCTATATTCATAGACCTCTATCATCTACTTATATTAATGAGAGGGGAAAAAAAAGGAAAAAAAAAAAAAAAAAAGAGGTTGGGTTGCACAGAACACACAGAAACTCCTGGGTCTCAACTTCTTGCTTGTTTTGGGCCCATCTGGTGGCTGGAGGCTCTTGGGACACACACATAGAGCCGAACCAGGCCTCGTAGTGGAAGTCGCCCAAACTCAAATATGTTTGTTGCCTGAACATAAATAGGGGAAAAATACAGAAGGTAAATCAGAGAACTTGAATGGTTTATATGCATCTTCATTCTACATTCGTACAAATGAATGCCAGAAGGGCTTCGACCTCTTTTCAGCTCTGTCCTAGGCAATATAACTTGTCCCAGGCATCTTTTACCTGCCCTCAGGTTTCATCCATTGTCCACCGCTTTTCTCTGGCAAGGAGAGATATGTCTGTCTCTCTGGCAGCCTCCTTTAAGAGGACTTTAAGCCTACAGTTACCTCTTCAAGTCATCATGTCTTGAAATTCACGGGGACAAAACTCTGCCCATTCTTTCTTACAGGCAGCGACCCTGTCAGCGTATTGCCCTGATCCTCAATTTAGCCTGTCTCCCTACTGTTAACTTTCTTCTCTTCTCCAGCCTCCTAAAATAACCCAACTTTTGCAACTGCCCTCAGGAAACGAGGCTGGTTGGGGTTTGGTTTTTTTGAGATGTGCTTGCCTCTCCAGGGAGTTGAATTAATTATCCCCCACGGAGACAGGAGCACAGAAAATACGCACAACACTGGCAGCACTGATATGTTGGGGTTTGGGGCCTATTTCTTTTATACGGCCTATTGTATCTCGATATAAAAAGACTTTACGGTTTGCAAGCTTCCAGCAGCTTACGTTTGTCACAAACGCCGGTTTCTGGGTGGGCTCTCAAAAATCACCTGTTTCCCCCCGGACTTTGCTCTCGTTAAATTGAGTGGTCCCCCCTGGGCACAGCCAGAGCCAAACACCGTGGGTCACGGCCACCTCTCCGCGGGGGCTGGTGGCTTTACCAGCCACCTTCCTTCTTGCCGCTGATGCTCTGCAACTCGTCCCTCCCGGTTCCTCCACCCGGCCAGGAAAAAAACCCACTCCAGCCAAATTTCCCCATGGTGGCAGCACCTGAAAGGCTGGCGCTCGGGAGGAGAGACATGAATATCAGAGAAGCATCCCAAAATCATGGCAGCACGACTCTCCTGCTGCAGCTCTCGCTTCTTCCCCATGGCCGGCGGCTGACAGCTCAGCCTTGGTACACAGAGCATCGCTCTTCTGCGCTGCTTCCACCCGTAATGCTTTATTCCCTCTCTCTCACACACACACACCTCTCCACTTTTATTAGAGCAAAAAGGTTTTTATATAAGTCTGGAGGATTGGGTTTTACTTTTAAAATGTTTGCGGTAGTACTTCTGAAGCATCCCTATCATCTGGCGAAAAAGGGGAATTTAATGCAAAACCGTATTTCAGTCGCTCTCCCCACGCTGCTGCTTCCCCTACAGAAATTGTTTTATTGAATCTGATTTTTTTGAAATGAATTTGGTATTCATGAAAGAGCTCAGATTAACAGCTTGGAAAGCGATGGCCAGATTTCCACGCAGAACCCAGGTAGCACAAGTGATTTCAGACCCGGCAATGACTTCTGGAAGAAGCTCAGGTTTTAAAGGGGTTCAGCTGGGGTTTTGGTTCTAATCCTCAGAGAAAGGTTTCATCCATGCACATAATGTCGTGCAAGGCAGTCTTCCCACCGACACCCAGACTTCTTCCCAGGCTCGTTTTAAAGGCTTGTCGCCGGGATTGGGCTCCGTCAGCAGCAGGCTCCGCGTTTGGGGCCTTTGGGAGGCAGCGTGATGACGGGCAGTGACCAATAATATGGTCAAACAGCGATCCAAGCAACTGATCCAACATCAAAAAGATGATTTATTACCTGACAGAGTCAGTCTCCTCTCTCATCAGTTTAGTTAGAAAGAAAGGAAATGGCTGTATTGTAAGAGCAATGTTGAAAAATATGGTACGGATGAAATATGAAATAGAAAACTTTTTTCTTTCTTACAGCATCAGAAAAGCCTACCTGAAGCTTTACAGTAGTGCTTACATCCTCCAAAGGACTTCAAAGTTTGCAGCAGCGTTTGTATCTACCCAAGAGCTGTGCTCACACGGCCCGATGTGCACAGCCACTTTGACAGGAGTAAACACAGGTGCAGATTTGCATCAAACAAAAAAAAACAAAAAAAAAAACAAAAACAAAAACCAAAAACCCCATTAAAAAAATAATCTGTGTTATGTTCTTCCAGTAGCTCCCTTTTATTATCTTTTCCATTTCCATCCAGCTTTGTTCCAAGTTCAAAATAACAAACCTTGGCTTCGTGCACAGTTGCAGTGTTTGGCAAAGCGGGGGCTGGTATAATCCTTTACCAATAAAGATGTTCCACGCATAAGGAAAAGAGGGTCCA
>VWZL01002387.1:347653-417505 GCA_013396915.1 Stercorarius parasiticus | reverse complement strand
TCTCATTTATACTGAGGGGGGGTGGGGGTGGGGGGGGGTGGCGATGTGGGAAGGAAGAGATTCTGAAGTACTGCAGATTTATTACAGGGAGCTTGAAAGAACCTCCTAATTATTATTCACTGCTTTATAGATCATTGTTAAAAGTGTTAATTTCAATTATCTAAATGTTTTTCTGGCTTGTATGTCATGTGCAATAAAATTACTAGGGCCAGATTTACTGGTGTACACCATTTGCTGTGCGCAATTCCAGCCTCGGGTTTACGACTGCTTTGTGTTGCTGGAATGGCGCGCTGGGCTTCCTAATGATTCTGGCTTATTGCCTTTTCCTCACACATTCTATAGCAATTTATTATTCCACGGTGGATGGCTATATGCTTTCTGCAATTTACTTCAGAAATAGTATTAAAAATTAAGTCGACATGCATTAAATAATACTTTATTGATTTTCTTAAACTTGCAACACAGGAACGCGCACCTCTGCATCGCTAGCCCTAAACCATACATACATATATATATGTATATAGAGAAAACCACATGTGTAATGTAAGAGAAAGCCAGATGAAAGCCACACAAGATGAACATAAATGCCTCTCAAATGACACCTTGAAACATTGCGAGGGGAAAAAAACCCACCCCAACATCGTGCTGCACCAGCCTGCGTTTTGTACGCAGGCACATTCATAACACGAATGAAACAGAATTTCTCCACGAGCGCGGCTTCCAAACGAGCCACGCTGCTACGACGGCCACACAACCCGCTCCCCAGCGAGCCCAGGAAGAGGGGACGGCCACATGCTGCCCTCGCTCTGCCCAGGGGGGTTGCTGGGCTTCAGACCCTATGTCAAGCACCGAGTTTTGGTGCAGATGTCCATCGTCCAGAGCCAAACAGCAACAAATCAAACGCGAATCTGTGGGACTAGATTGCCTCTGATACCCGATTAGGCAGATTTCTTTCTGAAGCAGGGATGAGGGGAGTGTTTGGGTGACCGCCTAACCTTTTGACTAACGTATAATGATTTCATTCCTAAAAGCAGCAACCCTAAGTGAGCGCGGAGACTAGGTATTTTATTACCCACATGTGTCGGCTTTAGATAAAGGCTTCACATATCCATTTTGGACCGGATTTTGAAAACAATTTTTGTTTAAAATATGGGTAAAGGAATAAAAATGGGTCAAGGTGGATTCAACACAAGAGATAATTATGAGCATGAGCTATAGCCTGAAGCATTTTTTAGAGTACACATGCCGCTAGATAAATATGACACTGGTGCAGCGCTGTGTGCTATCTTCTGAGCTAGCGTGCCTTTCATCATCCAGATGCCTTTGTAGGATCTAAAGTAGGGCTGCATGAGACTTGCAGGCAAATGCAGTGCTGTCAGAAAGGCATGATCAATCATCTCTGGCGAGCTGACAGCACAGGATCTGATTTATCCCGCCTCTGACTCTTATATTTATTATGAAATCAAACGTAGCTAGAGTTTAGCATCAGTACAAAGTGCTGGAGGTTTGTTCAATAGGGAGCTATTGCATGTGGAACAAGCATCAAATCTCCTGACATTTAATGATTCATTTTAAATATATCTGGCACATGAATTAGCAAACAGAGCTGTGAAATACTAACAGCAGCCAAGAGTAATTTATGAATATTGAATCGCACTGTGCCGCATGTCAAGTAAAAATACAGCGAGAACTCCCTTAAAAGCCTCGTTGCCTGTCCCAGCTTTCTGGTAATCAAGAACACCTGAGAGAGCTCTGCCGAATGTAATGCTTCAAATATGGAAGAAAAAGAAAAAAAAAAAAAAAGAAAAAAAAAGAAAAGAGAAAACAAATCCAGAAAACATGAACTGTCCCCCTGGAAATGGATAGCAGAAGCTGTTGGTAATTGAAAATGTGCAAGTAATTAAGTATACAGAGATGGCTAATCAAAAATTTCACTGCTGTGCACATAGTCTTTCAGTTTGTCCAAATCTATCAATGCCCCCACGGAGTCTTCATAACCCTCCGGCAGGGTTTGTCATGTGTCCACATTTCCTAGCACAAGTTGGCCGTGTCAGGACCTCGCAGGGGGTGCTGGAGCGCAAGTGCAAGGATTCTATTAAAACACTGCAGCACAGCCGCGATACCCCAGAGGAGGCGAGTATTTGACGTGGTAAGCTTTAAGATCCTCCAGCTGCAATCCGCAAACAAAACTATACGAGCCTGTAAGGGAGGAGCTGTTTGGAAAGGCTTTAGATCCTTATGTGACCATAACTTGCGATCGCGTTACTTTTAAAAAGTACTGTTACAGCCTGGAAAACTGGTTTTCTATGACATGACAGTTTTCAGATGAGGAAAAATATGAGGCTTAAAAAAAAAAAATCGAAAGTGGATGGGCAAGAATAGCAGCCAGCTTAAAATTAAATACAGATGTCTCAAAAAGCTGGCTTGCAGAGGAGACACTGAAAGGAAATGCTTTCAGTGAAAAGCTATTTGTAACCTTCAGTCAGGGTGAATGTAGGAGAAAACACCGGGGAAACGCTGAGAATCATCATCTTCCTAGGAGTTCGTATTTATACCTCTAAGGTTTTTCCCGTTTTCTCCCAGAAAGTTTGCCAAGTGCGGCAAAACGCACGCAAACACACAGCCTAAAACACCTCAGGCTTTGCAGATGATGTTTCCTGGCTGCGTCACAAGCCCTTTTGAAAGCCTCCATCCACTGGAAGCCAGAGATCCTGCCTTGATGCTTCTAAACAGCTTGATACGTAGGTACCGTGAAAGCTCAAGTTCTCATGAAGACTCACTCGTCTGAACAAGTCCGTCTACTACGCTATGCATATTCATTGATTAGTATCCTTAGAAATCAGCTGGATGTCATAATTAAGACAAGCCAGCGTTGCTAGCAGCAAATTATGCATGTACTTTAGATCCAATTACGCCATAGTGACTGGGTGGCAAAGAGATATTGGCAGCTAAGACTGCCTCAAATGGCTTTCTTGAGGCAGAGCCAGCGGTACGGGGCAAAATTGGAAAACTTTCCCATCACATTTAAACTCCTCATAACAAACAAGGAGGGCGGGGAGGGAAAAAACAAACCCAAACTCACCAAAATTCCTGGGTAACAATTTTATAAAACATTGTATTTACAAAGGGTGATGGCAAAAGCCAGCTATTTTATAAAACCCAGGACTGGGGCTCCCCTGGAACAGAAGCAGCCCCGGGCCCAGCGAGGTGCCTGCCTGCGGCTACGGACGCTTGTTAACATCCAAAGCACCGGCTCCGGGGGTTGAGGTGCACCCCAAAGGAAGGGATGGTATTTCCCTTTCCAAGGAGAATTTCTGGGAGCAGAAAAAGGCCTGCAGAAAAAGGCCTGCAGAAAAACTTTGCAGGGGGAAAGTTTTGTAGCTCCGTGTTGTGAGAAGGCAATGAGCTACAGAAGCCTCGAACCGATTGTAGCCACAGCGCTTTTATGACCATGTTGGATCGTCACCAATATGATACTTAGAATAATATCAAAGCTTTGGTTTAGCTCACAACACTGGAGACATTCTTGTGACAGGGAATGTAAAGAGGATCCAAACTCCCTCTTTAAAAAGTCAAGCCTTTGTTGAATAAGTTGTTTTATCCATTTGGGTCCTTGCACTTCAAGGAAAAAATTGTTTCAAAAGTTCCTTTGAATAAAAAGGAAACAAGAAAGCAAATGTAAACAGAATTGCCGTGTCAATTGCGCACACGCTCCCCAGCAGTTCCTTGGCAAAAAGACAATAATAGAAATTAAATTAAACATGGACTAACACGCAAGAAAAACATATAGGCTTATGAAGGCTAGCAGGAAATTCAACAGGTTGCCAAATCTCAATGGGTCACCAGTAGGTGTTTAAAGGCAAGCAGACTTTCCTGAGTTACTCCAGATTTATCACCATTGGATAAAAGAGTGCAGGGGGGATGCCCGAGGGGAAAAAAACCCCACAACATCCATCTTCTGCAGACAAGAGCTCTTCTCTGGGCACAGGGATGCCTCCACCCTGCCGTCTCCCTTTGGCAGCACCCTCCTTCCCTGGGGACTGATCCTGCCCGGGGTGGGGGACAGCCAGGCTGAGGGCATTCCATAGCACCTCAGGTAGAACACAAGCTGGCATGGGCACAAGCAGATTTTCTCAGGATGGTTAGGATGTTATGAGATTTGCACACTATATATAGAGCATGACTCAGATGAAGAGAGCAAGCCAGTTCGAATGTCTGAAGGTCCAGTGATGCTCCTGAACTGACGCTTGGTACTGGCCCTATCTGTGCCTACAGCCATACGGACACAGCCGGCGCTGCAGAAAAGCCCCCAGCCTTGGGAAACAGGCCTATAACCAAACAGAGGTTATCACGCGTTGACCTGCATGTCCCCCTGACCACTCCTTCCTGGGTTCAAAATGCCGGACTTTGTCATTCGCACCCTTCCCAGACATAAATACAAGACTTTCTGCACTGGATTTCAGCATGTTCCCTGCTACTGGCTCTGCTATATGGGTCATCTGGGCTCTGCTGGTCATTAAACACAACATTGGATAGCCATATATATGGAAAAAACCTAATATCTGCTTCCTCCTGAAGGAAGATCGACACTCATTTTTCTAAGACCTATACTGATTAAAATCTGTTGGGATCCTGATATACATCTAACGCTTCAACCAAAAATTCTGGAAGTACTGAATGTTATGGAAAGTCCTTTCCATCTTGTTGCATTAACGCAATTAGCTACCTACCTTGTGGATATAGGTAACTTCTGTCCTTTTCTGTAGAATAGTGTTTGAAAAATATGCTTAAATTGAAGGCTGATTTTCCTCTGAAAACCAAAAAGCGGGAGCATGCGCGTTCAGCCAAAGAGTTACACTTATATGTGCATAGTCAAAGGCAGATGAACTTGAAAGCAAAGCTTTTTGGTTTGGTTTTAATTCAGATTGGTAAATCTGGAAAAATGCAGTGTGTTCTCGTCAAAAGTAAACTCTATTGCAGTTTGAATTGAAATTAAGTAATTCTTAGGGGGTAATTTTGATCCTCAGTGTCGATCAGTTTAGAACATAAGGGCTTTTAGTAATTTTTTTATACTGTCTGCAGTAACTTACGGCTCATTTCACCCCCGCTCAGCTATCTAACAGGTTAAGCATGCCTAAACTAGTCATCCCATCTCCTCCTTCAAGAAAAACAGAGCTGTGAGCAATTCCAGAGATCAGTTCATCTCACCTACCTTAAATACCTGTCTTAACACGGAAGGCATCACATCCTGGGGCAGCTTAGTTTTCTCAGGCTTGTCTTTCTCTAAGCCAGCTTGGCCCTTAGTTTATGATGTCAATCAGATGCATGTTTATATCCAATCAGACTAAATGCCTTTGTCACAGTACACTAGCATTAAAAGACAACTTTTGAAATGCACAAGTGAGAGTAAAAATAAGCACCAATTTCTAAGTCAAGTGAAAAACGTACCAAAAAAATGAAAATTGTGGCATAAAAGTTACGAGAGTTGCTTCATTTTTGAATGGCTTTTCCGAAAATACTTAGACACTTCCTCATAAAAACATAATTTTAACACGTTATGGCAATCTATACAAATACATAAATATACACACTCCTACAAGATATTAGACGTTTGGCTGTTGAAGCCACAGCTCTGAGCTACCTACCTCTCTCCTCTGCGGCAAGGCTCCAGAGCCAGCTCCTCAAACACCGTGATTGATGGCGCGGTATTTTAAGGCAGACCCAAATCAATGCAGGTTAACTTAAAACACTACACGGCAAACTGCCGCAGGCCTGGGAGTGGATTGACAAGGCAAGGAGCTGGGGACAGGCATGGCACTAAAGCATCTCTGCTCCCCGGCCACGGCCGGAGGCTGCGGTGTCCCTGGGAAGGTGCTGCCCGTCGGCAGCGTATTGGCACTGCTGCTTCACAAACCCCACGCTGTTGTGACAAAAAGCACCCCTAAAAACTTTGCAGCTGCCAGTCACATCAAAGACCTCCGTGTATTTTGTCTTGTATCAAAAATGCCCACGTACAAGGATGCCTAAAGAGCACGATACCTGTGAAAAGCTCTGTAGGGTGGATCTGGCAGTACTTCACACGACATACACAATCCAGATTTTATCAGACCACAGGCACCTTGTTTAAAAAATGAGATTCTCTCTCACACGCTTTGATTCCTGTGTATAAAAGAGGAGCAGAAACGAATCGTGAGAACCCCAGGTCCAGATGAGGAACATATTGCTGATGTAGGGAAGGAAGAAGGGACCCTCTGGCTCCCATCCGATAGCCCTTTGAAAGCCACGGCACACTCCTGGGCTGGGAGGGCACGGCAGGGACAGACCTGCGGCAGGTAGCACCAGAGAAAAGGTCGGCCACGCTGTGCCCATGCTGAGCTGGGAGCAGACTTCAGATACCAAAACGTGCCCCTTTGATAAAATTATGCCTTAAGCCACACAGCAGCCCAGATCAGGAGGCGCAAAGATAGGTCAGCATCTTCAGAGGCTTCAGATGCTGAGCTGTTTCTCTAAGAGGGGTTGTACTGAGCCTTGTCAGGATTTGCTACTCACATAAAATGCTCGTTTCTGTTGCCTTTGGTGCCACTTCTGCCTACGCCCCAGAAGAGCAACAAGGTCAAAGAAGAAAAACAGCAGCACCCACCTAAAGAGAAAGAAATACATGTTTTGACAGAGTCAGTTGATAAAAAGGTGCAATGCGGGGGGGAAACATAAAAATATTAAGGATCACTAAAATTCTCCACAGAAGATTCTCTCATTGGTCTGACTACTACAGGCCCTACTAAGAAAAATTACTTATAAAGTTTACCCTTTATTCTAGAATTATTTCCTTCATGACTCTGAAGACAATAATTTTAAAGAGAGTCTCAAAAAATAACACAATGCTAATGCTTTTAAAAAAATTTTTTGTAACCTGTTTTTCCTCCATTTGTGAGGATGTGCATCACTTCCAGGTGCAATAAAAGTCCTTAATACTGACTTTTATAACACAGTGGAAACCCAATTACATACAATGTTTTGTGTTGTGATTGTGTGTGCTAAAGAAACCCAACCTGAAATTAGAATCCCTGTGTGTTTTCCAAAAAAACAGTTTTTTATTTTGCAGGTTTGTTTTTTTTTCCTTCCTAAAATATACAACTTCACAATCAACGAGTCACAGGATTTCCCTTGGGACAAATGAAGCCTTCGCATGAAATAAGCCCAGCAAAATGTGGTCATTGAAACAGGTTTCAGAAACATTTCTAAACTTTAAAGTCCACGACGGGAAAATAAAACAACATGCAGTTATATTTACAGATCCCATTTATTTCCACAAGTTAACACTGCTTACATTTAAACTTTGGAGGAATGTGGCACAATAGGAGTGAATTCATGGAATTAAATGGTTGGTGCTGAAAACCTGGCATCCGCACCATCAGTGTTCCGGAGGTTTTGCTTTGGACTAGCTCTGGTGGGACCCCATGCACCGAGCATCCATTAGCGGAGGAGTGCCTTAGGTGCACTCCTGGAGGGCGTCAGGCAGTTTATTTTTATCAGAGAAAAAAAAAATGGAGTTTGTGTGCTCTGCAGATGCTCCACGACGACACAGGCCAAACCCTGGTGAGCTGGGGTGGCAGGAGGTGGCCTCAAAAGCAGAACTCTGACCCAAATGTAAACACTAATTGAACACATGCACTGTCAACGCAAAAGTCTCCCTCAAAACGCTTGCCTCCAAGAGTTTCAAATAACACTTTGCTCCTCTAAACAGAAAACATTTAAAGCAAAAAAATTGTTTGCAAAATGTTTTCTGTGTCTTAAATTATTGCTCTTCTGCAAAATTAGTTACTCCTGTTTCCCTACTTCTATGAAATCCCACCACAGAAATAAAAGAAAGAAAAACATGTATAAATTTAAGACATTTTACTGTACACCCTTGAAAGGGTAGATATTCTCGATATATACAACACATATAAAATACACAGTCTCCCTTTACCATAGTGGTCTGGCTACTAGTTGTGCTTCTCTCCCAATTTAGGAAGTTTAATGTTGCTTAGTTCCATAAAAGTTTTCATGAAACACATGACTTGCTGATAGCAAACAGCAGTAGTGCATTCAATATTTAAGCATTGTATTCTTAACGGAGTCATAACAAACCTTAATCTTAAGGTTGAGTAGTCTTACACTAACAATATAAAACTGAATTTCCAAGCGTTAAAAAATTTATCTACAACTATCTTTAAAAAAAGGGCAAAACTTCAGCTCATATTTGAGCCAAATCTCAGCTCAGACATCATTCTGAAGATGAATTTGATTTGATTTTACCAGTTTTGATGGCCTTTCTCTGTTTCGGCTGAGAGAAAACTGGGAAGAAGACACTGGCAGAGCACCTTTTCCTTGGTGTTTCAAAGCCCAGTTAATTGGAGTGTGCTTGAATGAAAAGCCCACAGATTAGGCACATATCCTACCCAACTCAACAAATCTGTTGTAGTTTGCCTTATACTATATTCATAAAAAGGTATTGCATTTATTGCCGTGTCTACACAGTATTCCCACCGGTGACTACTTTTCATTTCTGCCCACCAGCAATGATATAAAACTTTAAAATCAGGATTGCCTGACTGGTAACTGCAGGTCCGTATGCTTCCAGATAGAAAATATTCACGCAGCAACGGAGGTCGCATTCAAACATTTTGACTCATTTGAAGGTGATTACTCAATCGCTGTATAGCCTGTAAATGTGTACACAAAGAAACATCGGTAAAAACAGTAATCGTTTCTAGACTGGTAGAAATTTTAACATGTATGAAATCACTGCTCCCAGGGTAAAATCCTCCTGCCCCGCTGGCAGAAATGTTAATTCTCGGAAGACGTTTCTATCGGCTATAGTACAATAACTCTGGAATGAAGAAACCTTGAAATTGCCACCACAAAGGTGTGGTAAACACATTGTGCTTCTGCATCCGTGTGCTGGTGCTCCCAGCGAGCCAAAAGAAGTCAAATCTGGCTGCCAAACGGAGTGACGGGAAGAACATTAGTAAGTGAAACTCAGCAGCTTTCTCTCACCCTTTCTCTGGTGAGAGTTGGGTCCTTCAGGGACAGCAAGCAGGATACATTCTTCACAGTACACCCGACTATTACACATCACTTAAACCTATTCGCGGTGAAAATGCAACCAAAAATCCTAGTTTGACTAATCTACAGTTTGTTAAAATATGACACTGGAACAAAAGAGATAGCGAAGAGACGAGTTCCCTCATAGCACAAGTTCTGGCTTTCTACACATAAACCATCCACATTAAAAAAAAAAATTTTGCAACATCGTAAAATACAGTTCTGGTAACTGACTCGCTCGGTATCCATCTCAGCTGTGACTTGTTCCTCCAGTTTGCAGAACGTTAGGTAGGGGGAGAAGTCTCCCTACGCTTCTTGCTCAGGTTGAAATGAAACACCAAGCCAAAAGCTGTACGTCAAGATCATGATTTCTGGTCTTCCTCTGATGGGACGACTTCCAAGAGGATTTGCAATGTTAGAGTTACCCTGTCTGCAACGATAAAAGCATACACACGGGAAATTTTGGTGGGGATGGAGAAGGCAGAAGCAGCCAGGAAAATTATCTTAGCTGCTACACAGCCTACTTACAGGCAAGGTTCACAGCGGTCATATATACCAGGTGTATATATCATTTAAATGTCCGATTCAATTTTTTTTTTTATTATTTTTAACTATGTTTTCTTTGTCTCTGATCCAAGGCTACGCATGTACAATAATATCGGAAGGGAACGGAGGTATAAACTTGTTCAATAAAGGTCTGCGTGCATTTAAAGGCTACCTTAAAGCATGACTACTTTGCTCAACCGCTTAATTTTAACGACATTGCAATGTTGAAATAAAAGTCTGAAAGAATTCAAACAAGTTAATTCAGCTGTGCCAAGATCTGCCTAAGGAGGAGAAAAAAAAAAAAAAAAGGAAAGAATGATTACAAAGCTTCACAGGTCTAAGAATGTCACACATCCGAAGGAACTTCACACTGTCTTTTTGTCACTCTGGACATTTATTTCCTCCTGGTGTTTTTGCTGGTTTTCTTTTTACGGTACTCTTTCATAAATGGCACAGTTAATTTACATATAGAATAGTAAAAAGACCATTCTCTTACCACTCCTTTCGCTTGTCACTTTTTTTCTTAGTAACCCATTTTAAACAAGCAGGAGTTGTTGTAAGAGAAAGTTCTGATTTCCCTTGTCTAGCACGACATGCTGGCATCTACAGCAGCGCAAAGCGAGGAGGGCAAAACAGCGCAACTCACAGAAGAGATGAACCAAAACTATTTTCCTGCTCTCCTGTCTAAGGCAGACTCTACCAGCTTTTGCTCTTCTCTCTGGAGGTCACCAGTTCAGCCCAAAGCCAGGTTGCCCTTAGACTATAAACTGATGGGGGCAGAGAGGCTGAGAGTCAACAGGGACTGCGTTTTCCTCCCCTACCCGCAGCGGGGACTTCAGAGCTGGGCTCAGCATGGCCAGGGTGAAGGGCAGGAGGAAAACCAGCAGGAGGAAGCCAGTAGGGCTTCGCCCCTGCCATCCCTTCCCTTCCAGGTTGGAGGCTGAGCAAAGGAAGAAGAAATAAAGCAGACTTTCTGTCAAGTTGAGCTGTGGTGTAACGGCTCTTGGAAAAGGGCATGGCAGCAGAGGGAAAGCCTGGGCATCTCGAGAGCTGGCTGTGATTTTACAATCCTGTTCGACAAAGCGGAGAGAGCCACCTGCAGCAAGCCCTTGCCCTCGCTGTGGCAGGAGATGGTTGCCACCCTTCCATTTCCACGGGGTAGTTTTGCTCGGTGCTGGGATGAAGCCATGGAGGAGCAATCAGAGAAGCTGGGGGGGCTGGGGTGCTTGCTTGCGTTTTGTGGTTGTGGTATACTCAGGATAAGACAGCGAAAGGAGTATTTTCCCCCAAAAAATGTTCCAATCTGTCTCCAGTCAGTATCTCTACATTGTCTGCTTTGAGCAGTACCTGGAGCTACAGGACTGGCTTCACATTTGTAACAAGACACTTAACATATCATGACAGTAAAGATGACTTACACACACTTTAAACTCTAATTTTCCCTTTCAAGAGAAGAATTCACTGTAAATAAGTCCCAGAGGACAACCTTTATAAAAAACCTGGTATCTGTATAAGCACCACATAAAGTCTTGGTGTGGAAGGAAAGCAGTAATTTACTGCATATTTATAAGGCTGGACATGAAACCTGCAACAGCAAAATGCTGATTTCCTGCAGACGCCAACATCACAAACTCGACAAAGAGAAGCAAACTGAGCATTTTACACTATGTCCTGAGTGAGCAAGTGTCATCCTCTGGTGTTTGTAAATAACCCTGAAAGAGACATTTTGGTATATAAACAGCTCTCTTTTCCAGCATGGGCTCAGGCTATGAAGAAAGCAGGATTCAGCTTTTCAGCTCCTCGCAATTCAATCCACTGTAAAAGAATAGATGTTTTAAATATGAGTCTGAGGCTGGGTTTTCAACTGAGGAAGCCCAAATGAAAGCGTTCTGGTGCTGATGCCGCATGCTTTTTTACACACTGCTCTGCTTCGTAGGATTTGCTAGGCTTGACTTTTTTCATTTTCACATTAACACTACAAAAAGCAAGAAAGCAGAGCTCAGCTCCTCACAGGACTTGTGCTCCAGACCCCTCACCAGCTTCGTTCCCCTTCTCTGGACCCGCTCCAGCACCTCAAGGTCTTTCTTGTCGTGAGGGGCCCAAAACCAGACACAGTCTCGAGGTGGGGCCTCACCAGTGCTGAGTACAGGGGGACGATCACTTCCCTAGTCCTGCTGGCCACTCTGTTTCTGAGGTAATTCATTTGAGGGCTCTGCTACGGCAACCAGCTTGAAAGCCCTTTCATAAACGTACTCATCTTCAGCCTGGGTCTTTTATCCCACTGCTCATCCTGGCTGTTTAACATCCCTCTCCTCCGATCCTTACAAAACCAATTCTGAATATCCAGTCTAACCTCCCGTGGGGCTGGTCCGTACCCATGTGGTTTTGCACCAGTGCTGTCCTTTACTTAAACGGCATATGTTCCACGTGGGGTTTATGAGCAGCAGCCATCTCTCATGTCCGAAGCACGTCTGGGGAGCTGAACAAGTCAAGTTCCCCAAGAAGGTGACTTTGCAAAACGGGTAAAGAGAGCCCCGCACCACTGCGTGCGCTGAGCTGCGCAGAGGAAGCAGCCTGGGAATAGTCTTGTTAGCAGGGTGCTGCGTTCAGCCTAACAGGCTCTGACTCCCCCTGTGGCACTACGCGAAATGCTTTGTTGAAGTCGAAGCAGATTGGATCTATCGCGTTCTCCTTTGTCTAGGAAAATCAGTTATCTTCTCAAAGAAAGTTGCCCAGTTAATCTGGCAAAAGCCTGCCTCTTGAATGACAGTCACATTTTTTCATGTTGTCCATTTACCTCCTGTCTGGAATGACTCTTTCATGACTATGGTACACTTAATGCATACTGTTTCAAGGTTAGAACATCAAGCTTGCAGCTGCCCAATGACTTTTCTTTTCTATATCTCACAGAGGTACCTTAAGTGAATTTATCCTCTTCAACGCCTTTGAAAAATGCTCTCGGGCTATACAGTGGAGCTCCCTTAACACTCACAAAATAACGCCAGTTTAATGACTCCACACAGAAGGTTTATTGCTTCTTCTGAGGAGAAAAAAAATAAAAACCCCAACCTTATATTTAACAAGTAAATCTCCACTCTGCTCTACCCCAAAACTGTCAGAGTCAGTTTTCTGTCACTACTGTTGTTATTTTGGGAATAATAATAACAAAGCAAACAAGCTGTTTCACCCACTGACTGGCGCCTGCTGCTCTCCCCTCGCAACCAGCACACTGTGGCCATCCATAGGTATTACGCAGGCACCAGGCCTTCTTTCTGGGAGGAGAATTTTGTGTTATCTGGAAAGCTGGAAAGGTTCACCTTCGTTGTCACAGCTGGCAGAATAAGCTTCACATCTACCCAGTCTACCTTAAAGAGAATATTTTTTTTCTCTCACTCAAGTAATGTAGTTCAACACTGGCATCCTGTGGCCAGAGATTCAAGTAACTGTATTCCAAAACCTCTGAGACTTCACAGAAAATGCCAAAAATCTCCTGGGTTTGATAACGGAAAATTCCTAGTCCCTAAATATCTAGGCTGAGAAATTTATAAACAGACAAAACCCTAAGTATCTAATAGAATGTCCTTTTGCATATAACTGTTTTTATTTGCACTGGAGCTTTCTAGCCATTCCCAGGACGTTGCAAGTCATTTATAACTTTGTGGAGATAAAAGTGAGAAGACCAAAGTGTGGTAGCCTTAAGCTAACATCTTTTTCTGTAAATACTTTCTGCCCTATTGTCTATGGACTTCCCAGCATGAATTGAGAGGGAAATTCATAGATCCTACAACAGATAGGATAACAACTATATAACCTATATTTATATAGTGAAAATACATAGAAAAGGTTACAGTATAATGACATACACATAAAAAATACATTTTTTTTTTATTGTGAGAAGCTCATTTTAAATCATCCTTTAAGGCTGAAGCACAGAAGACAATATGCATTTTTGATTCAGCACTTATACAAATAAACTGCTTTTAGTTGAAAACATTCACGGGTTGAGGTTTTCTTTTGCAGCAGAAGAGACTTTCTTTTAGTTTCGTTTAATAAATTATCCATTATTCCTGAAATATTTTGCTTATATTCTTGTTTCATGTTTTGAAAATTCCCTCCATTTTGGAAACCTATCATGCTCAGTAACCAAAAGGGAAGAATGGGGAGCTGTAATAAGGGATACTGGCTTCTTTCTGAAAGAAATGCTCCAAATAACCCTTCTCCAACATATCAGAACTTCCACAAATGCTTTCAAAAACTCTCCGAAACGGTATAAAAATGATTCTCAGTGTATTTTAGGTGTGAAATACTACAGGCACATCACTTGGAAGTCATTTTTCATGAAGCACAGAAACAATTTCCACAGAGGTGTGTCTGGCATGGCATATTTTGCTATCGTTTTGTTGGGAGCCACCACTAAGGACAATATCACCATACCAAGCCCGGCGGAGCCTGTCCTATTCCAAGTACCCCACAGACGCGTGGTCTCAGCAGGGAGCATGGAGCCCAAACTGTCATCACAGCTGTGACGTTTAAGTTTCCAAACCGATTCTCCCAGGAGCGAAATACTTTCTCCATTAGCGTAGGCCAACGGCAAGGGGAGGGAGATGGGTGATTTAAAAGGAATCGTATGTTTGTAGGGGAGGGAGGGGAAAAGGGGACACGGGGAGAGGCATCCAGTCATTTAAAGTCAATCGCTAGCTGAAGAACAGGCTTGCTGTAAACGTATCTCGTTAGTTAGCAGACATTGACTGTAACTGGCAGAGCAACGCTATAGCATGCGCCGAAAAGAAACTTGCATTGTCATCCCCAGCTCGGAGCGGCCGAGAGGATCGATCGGAAGGATGTCACAGCATGGGGAGCCCTGAGAAATTCCCAGAATCGGCACAAAGGAGAGGAGTCCCACCAGGACTTACCTAGGAGCTTTCTGAACCACTTTGGCTTCTTGTCCCACACAATAAAGAGGTAGTAGGCAGGAACTCCAGTCAGAGTTATTGCAAACCCAATCCCTGTATTCACTGGATCAGAGTAAAGTGACAGTGCAACCATGAAGAGGCAGGTGAAGGAAAACAACGCTGGAATAAATAGAGGCACCTGAAACATAACCACACAAAGAACCATTACTTTACATTGACCTTGCTGTTGAACGACTATGGCATTTAATGTTCCGTAAAACGTAAATTGCATAAAACCCAGCAGAGTACAGGATAATTCTGGAGAAATATGGGTATCTAGAACATGCACGCAAAACGTCAGTGACTGCAGAAACCAAGCTATGCAGGGTGCTGTGCAGTGAGTACAGAAGTCTTTTAATTACATACTAAAACACTACAGTGTTTTACGTCCTTTAAAACGTGAGGGCTGTAAATAAGTTACATTGCAAAAGTCCTTTCTCTAATTCCCCAGTAGATTAGTAAGGAGCACTAACCGCAGTAAAGATTTCCTCTTTGATAATTACCTATTAGAAAACATTTTAAAACACAACCAGGAGCTCAAGTCACCTTTTAAAACTATTAAGAACATATTGATTTTCTTCCTAAGGTAAAAATCAAAATCCAGCAGGAAGAGAGCAAATTAAACACCAATTTGACTAGCGATAAAGATATTTGATAGCATTATGCAACTGATAGCTACTGAAAAAGCACTTTCTGACTGTATGACTGATAACATTATCAGTGTCACTGCTGAAAGTACAAAAAATAACAATACCAAATTAATTCCCTCAATTTTCGAGAACACCACTACAATCACTATGTTAGCACCTCTCTGAAGGAAACACCTACAGGCATGGCTTGCGAGACATTCAGTGTAACGGAGAATTGGAGAATTCTTTGGAGATCCTTCTCTTCCTTTCATGTCTTGAGGCATTACTGTGTTCCTCTTTTGTGCACTGTCAAAGCACTTTTTTTAATCAAACCAAAATAGGTTGTGCTGTTGACCTTATTTACAGATATACCTACAAGAATGCAACAGCACACACTCTTAGTTCTTCACAAAATAGGCTTCTTGGCAATGTATAAATAGGGATAGATTCCTCCATTTTTTTCATGATGGACATTATCTTTCCGGATACAAAATGGGACAACTTACTTTGTAAGATGTTACTTAAAATAACCAAGAAGAATGGCAGAACCAAGGCCAAAACAGCCACTGTTCAATGGGCCAGACTACTAGCATTTTCCTCCTGGGTTCAGAATAACGGTGTCTGCAAATCCATTGCGAGGCCCAGATATCATAATAATAACACCAACAGCTTATGCGCACATCAAATTGGCATATTCAACATTGGATAGGCAGTTAAATAAATATTTAATAGTAATGCTTATGCTTGACATGAATTCCGGTTGCAAAATGATTCAGGCCTTTATCAAAGGAGACATTAAACAGAGGACCGGCTGAAGAATCAGGTGGGCACACGTAACCCCAATATTTGCAGTTTGAAGCCTATGTGAGCACACAGGACTAGAGGTATTTTCACCCAGCCTGCATCCCACGCTGCCTCCATGTGACAGATGGGCAAAACTGAGCAAACGCCTTCATTTTTGGCACAGCAGCTTCAGTCGCTGCCCCCCCAAGCAGCAGGGAACAGGCAAGAATTATCTTTCAGAAGGGAACGCAGCTGGGGTGGCGCTGGGGAGCTTGCAGGAAAACACTCGGGGGACCCTTCAGTGCAAACAGCTATTTCCTATTAACTCTGTTTTTCAGGAAAAAAGAGGTTAGGCTTTCCACATCAGAAAATGCTCCTTTAACTGTCTGACTACACAATAGATAGGAAGGAGAAGGATTCATGTAAAACAGTAGAGAGCGGAGGTTACCTTGAAAGGACGAGGCATATCAGGACGTTTATATCTGAGATAAATCAGCCCAGCAACTACTAGTCCAATAAAAAGCCACCTGGCAAAACTGAGGAAATTCAGGAGACTGTAGAGATCCCCATTGAATAACATTATCATTGTGAGAGGATGCTGCAAAAGAAATTCAGAGCATAAGAGGGGTTTAGTGGATTGATCTCTATTATTTCACAGCAGCGATGTCAAATTTTTCCACGGGGACAAGCAGCGCAGCCTTTTCCCGAGACACCTGAGGGCCACAGACTTTGATTCTGGCTTTCTCATGCCAATCAGGTGTGTGATTGATACCTAGCTGTCCCCTGAGATCACATTCGGTCAATCTATATCTGTCCCAGGTGGCCACATGTGATCAACACATATCTGTCCCCTGTGACCCAGAAAAATAGACAGGCACACAGCCCACTGCATCACCACGAGCATCCTGGGCACTATTCTCATGGAACCTGAGAAATACATTAGCCCACTGCAGTTTTACTTGCTCATCACGGATGCAAATGATAAGAGCAGTTACATTTTGGTCGCATCTGATCATATGAAAGCGGAGTTTTCTAGGCATCTTGTGGAAGGAAAAAGTCTCATGGTCCCCCAGGCTGCGACGGGAGATCTCAGCAGAGGGGGCAAGGTAAGGGGTAGCTACACAGCATGGGACACCAGCTGGGCACACTGGGTTGCCTCCAGCTTGTGTTTGCAGCACGCCTTTCAGGCTTGCAGGGTGTAGACACATCGCACATCGCAAATGCAAACATTTCTAAGCAGAAAGAAGCATTTGGCTGTCATTCAGGTGGCTACCGAACAGCAAGAAGGAGACAGAACACTAGAATAAATACATTTCCTCATTAAAAAGCTGTTCTGAGACACAAGGCTTCTGTGAGGCAGGCAAAAGCCGATGTATAACCTAGAGTGTTGCACCTTGGGTTAGGTGATTAGTGGGGGCTACAGGGATCTATTTCAGGGTAATCTCTGGACAAAAACAGGATATTTGTAG
This sequence comes from Stercorarius parasiticus, assembly GCA_013396915.1. Lineage (NCBI taxonomy): Eukaryota > Metazoa > Chordata > Aves > Charadriiformes > Stercorariidae > Stercorarius > Stercorarius parasiticus. Next base: position 400,039 of record VWZL01002387.1, on the reverse strand, counting down.
CTTGAATCCACTCTGCAGGGTAGTCCCCGCTTCCCGCACGAGACACCCTGCGCCCACAGTGACACAGCCCTTGCATTCGGGGATGAAGGAATGGGTCAGCTTCAAGGAACGGGTCAACTTCACTGCAGCCCTTATTGTTCAGCAAGAGGGAAGATCCTGGCAGCAACAGCTTCTCTGGGTTTCTAATGAGGCAGCAAGGTGAAATCAACTGCAGGTGCAGTGAAACGAAGGGCTAAATCTTTACGTAAGGAAAACTAACTTGTATTATTTATCAAGACTCACAGCCTCTCTATTTTTCTTTTTTTTTTTTTTTTTTTTTTTTTTTTTTTTTTTTTTTAAAGCAGTGAAGACAGCATGGATTTGAACGAGAAGGATCAATATTTCAAATACAGGTCTCTGGCTTCCAACCTCTAATGACTTACAAAGTGCTTCGTTCTTTACACACAGATATTAAGCAAACTCCTTCCCTGTAAAGGTCAAAGGAAATTTTACCACGGAATTATATTTTCTTCTATATAGACTCAGCCCCTAAAAGTTTAAAATCTTAGTTATAAGCATGATAATGCAAGAGAGGGCCATGGACAGCGAAGGGGAGCCATCAAGAAAAAAAAATAAAGTAGGGTTACAATCAGATTGTACACACACATCTGTGTTCTTTTCATCTAGGCTTTGAGCAGCCTGGTCTAGTGGGAGGTGTCCCTGCCCATGGCAGGGGGTTGGAACTCGATGATCTTTAAGGTCCCTTCCAACCCGAACCATTCCATGATTCTATGATCTGTCAAATACCAGGACATACATCCATAAACAGATTTCTTAATTCCTTAAAATGTTGGGTTTTTTTGTTTTGTTTAACAAGGCTCAAACACTAAACACGCTCATTTTCTCAGTTTCTCCACAAGAGCTCTTTCCTTTCTTACGGTGTGTAGACCTTGGCAGGAGAAATAAAATAGGAAAAAGCTAAAACGCAGGCTATTGATGCAGAATATATCCTGCACCGACTCTAATTGCAATAAGGTAAGAAAAAAATTACAATCTCTGAAGGAAAGCCATCTTCATATGAGAATCTGACTTTTTCAAAGGAAATCAATGCACTGGTGTAACAGGACCAGATGCAATAGCAGAAAATGTCCTTCAGAAAAAAAATAATACGTTAATACATTTTGTGTCTTTCATTCCACAGAAAAGAGTCAATGCAATTTACTCAAAGGGTGTGAATACTTCAGCCCAAAAAAATAAAAGGCAAAGCAAATGCTTATGTAAAATAAATTCCATTAGAACTTTTCACGGTAATTGCATTGCCTGATTTTCAAAATTTGGATGCCCACAGTTGTATGTGCGCGTATAAAATTCCACACTTCAGCTGGCACTTCGGAAGTGAGCTTATAGGCATCTATAGCGAAAACTGATTGAAATTCCAGTACAAGCATCTGCTCTGACTAGCGCACGCTCCCAGATGCACACACGTCTTCTGCTGCAGCTAGAACCCCCCACGGATGCAGAGGTCTGTCCAGACGCATTACAGTCATTGGTCCCAAAAGAGGGGCCGAACACCCACGGTTATGAAGACTGCCAGTTAAGTGGAAATCTTCTTGGCGCTATGCAAACTGAGGTTTGAGGTCGGTATTTTGACATTTTGTCCTAACATTTTACTATACAAATTAGTCTGCAACGCGAACACATGGCCAACATTTAGCTCTGCCGCTATTTTAGAAGTCAGTAATAGGATTTCCACTATAATACTGGTGATTTTCCTTTGACAATTCACAGACTATTGCCCAGGCACACGTTCTCTCATTTTTTAATCACCGCTACACTGCACTGCTGAGGGTTCCCCTTCCATTATCTTAGTGCATAATTGTTTGCATTTTTCACTATAAGGTGGTATAACGAGCCTTTAGGGTGCTCCCAGATGCTGGTGTTTAGCTGCACTTTCAGTTAAATGAATCCCTTTTTTGTTTGTTTGTTTAAACGGAATTTGTTTCTCTGAAAGGGAACTAGCTCATCACTAGCAGGTCCTTAGAAATAAAGGGCAATAAGACATGAATTAGGCTGCAGCAACAGGCAGTCGAGTGCTACCGACAAGATGGCAAGAAGATGATAGAATAAGAACAACTCCCAGATCTCATTCCTCTCTTTACTGTCCTCTGCCCTGCCCAAAGCCCACGTACGCGTTAATAAATGAGACTCAAGCAGTGCCCAAATTCTGTTCGAATCCTCCAGAGCAAGCCCGTAATACGAATTCTTGTGCAGGAACATTTGTTTGTATGATTTACCAAAACAATGACAGCTGGCAGAGGAGTGTGCTTGCGGACATGAATCATGGAGAGAATTTCCGGAAGGTGACCCTCGCGGGATGCAACGAAGAACATCCTGGTGGGAAATAAATGTGGACAGACTTTAAATGTGCTCATTACTGTGACTAGGCAAAGCGGCTCATGAAAGTCACAGAGCACAGCGACACTTCTTAGGCTTGTTTGAGGCATTCTGAATGAAAAGACTAGCAGGAGAAGCCCATACGCAGAAATCAAAGTCATTTCTGAATGTGTCCCCACCTTACCTTACACTACGATCAGTGTTAGGAATTAGTTAACATTTTCCCTCCAATTTCCCTCCTTCACATGAAACAAAGCAGCCGTTAATTAAGTGCTACGCTCAGAGGGATCCATTTCCAAACCATTCAAAGGGTTTTAACAATAAGATAGTAAATTCAACGGGAACAAAGTGAGAAAAAGCCCCACACCTTGTAAACTTCAGAGTAACTTTTCATTTCCTGCTAAAGGAACGAATCTTACTCTCCCTTCCCCTTGCTTCCTCACTTTCAGGGTATATCCCATGCCCTTCACCCCCAGTAATATTAGCAACGCTCACCTGGAGACCGCAAAAATGCCCCCATTCATAGATCCAAAGCAGGAGAGAGCAACAAATACCGGTACAGCTAAAGAAAAGCTTCCCATTAGTCGTTCGGCAAAAGTCTGTTAGAGGAGAGAGAAACACACAGTGATTTTTCGTAAAACATGAAAGTAATTTTACTCTATTAACAAATTATTAGTAAGTATGGTAAGTTTTATTTATACCCCTTTTCTGCCTCCCTCACAGAAAGCTGTGCTGTGCGTTTGTTATCTCTCATTTTGTGGCACCAAGGCTACCGCGGACGAGGTCTCCCACCCTCAACTCCTGACTGCGCCTGGAAGATTGCCAGCGGAGGCAATGCTGTGGAGGTGGCATCAGGCCCTGGTTTATGTCAGTTTAGACCATCATGACTCCCAAAAAGAAGGCCCAGTCTGAATGGATCAAGGTCTCATCTGCATAACCAATATATTTTTTTTTTTTTCTACAGCCTTCATTTTACCTAGCTGATGCTTCCCAGTGGAACAGTCCAGCCATTCACACTTTACTGTCCTAGGTTACTGGAAGAGCCTTAATTGGGGTTTTGCCCACCACAGGAGACATGCACAATTTTCTTCAAGTTTGCCAAACGTTTTTGTTTCTAAGTCTCACGTGAACTACAGAATTTGGTCATTTTTTAAATGCCACATCAACTGAAATAGCCACAGGCAGTGTCGCTACTGAAAAGTAAACAGAAATTTTTATTTCCTCATTGTGAGTCAGCTACCATAAATATAAAAATCATTGTCATCACCACAATTCAGCAAGAACAATCAAAGCAGTATATCCAAGCCAGGTTGCCTTGCAATTCCTTCCCAAATGAACTCCAGTTTTCACAGCAACCCCTTTCCTAAGTACTCAGGTCGCTCGTTGTGTGGAGACAGCGTTACCGCTTCTTGCTACAAAAAAATAGTTCAGAGCTCCCACTTCCACAAATATCTGTGTTTTCTGCTTCCCAGGAGTTCGGCCTACAATTTAGCAAAGAATTTTTCAAGCATGTACTTGGCTATAAAATTTAAGTCCTATTGGCTTTGTTATATCAGGTCAATAAATACGGTCTAACTTTACGTTTACAAATGCTATTGACGGCCTTAAATGCATCAGCCAAAAATCAGACTAAGTTCACCGGGATGTTAATATGTGGTGTAAAAGAGGAGCCATAGAAAAGCCCGATTGGATGCATCCCCCTGATTTTTTTCCCCTGGAAATAATAATATATCAACAAACACAACTGCAGCAGGGATATAGCTTTGTATTTTTCTTCTGTAACTTACCACTGCTACAGCTTTTGAAAGCAGCAATTCCCCAGCACTGATTGTAGTGAAATAAGCCACGTTTGTTAACACATAGCCAACTGTGACGATAATCATTGAAATGCATATTGCGAGGGGTATGTTTCTGAAATACACAAGGTAGCCCATTATTTTGCAATCTGGTTGCTATTCCCTGAACATGAAACAAATAACATGAGAAGAAGCCACTAATGATGGCGAATGCACATTTGGTGATCCCAAAATATCATAATTAGAAAGTACCAGTAAAAAAAAAAAAAACACATCTAAACCAAACCATCTACACAAAGCAAATAGGTTCATAATGAAGAGGTGAGAAACCATTTGAGGGAGGAGTCCTTTGGGGATGCCAAGAGGTTGTGGTCCCCATGCTTCCCATCCTAGAAGTATGGCCCATTTGAGCTGCCTACCCATATTGACTTTCAAGCTGAGCCCGCCAGGAAGGCAGCAGGTATCAGTGCTTGAACCAGCTATAAGGCAGATGACAGTTCAGGTGGTTCAGCTCTCTGTCTATCAGGAGAGCAATCACAGTGGCACCTCCAACATACCCACTGGCACTCAATGATTGCCAAAATGTCCAGCATGTGAAATTCTGCCCTCTCCTCCTCTGTGCAATTCTTCCCCCGCACGCCTTACCATATCCCAACTGTCTCGCTCACTATTCAGGGGTACGTGAGGGCAGAATATGACACAGAAATAGGTACAGCACAAATTTGCACTGTTAGCACAGCACAAATAGCACTGAACAGAACAAACCCCCTGACATCTTAGCCAGAAGACAGAACAATTACACACAAATAAATAATAACATCAAACCTTTACATAGCACGTCCTCCCAGTCAGCAAAGCAGAAAGGCAGAATTATTTCTACTTTAAATAAGAGGAACAGAGGTACAACAAATTTGTCTGAAGCAACACTGCAGGCAAACGTTTGATTTAGGAACAAAACCCAGATGCTTCAAGGGTTACTCTAGTCTCTTTCCACTTCATATCATTGCTTGATTTCATTGATATCTGCATCACACCCGGAGGAGACTCAGATTGAAAACAATGTTTAGCCCTTTAATTCCAAGGCCGAGAGTCACAGTTGGAAAGACGCAGTATGTGCGCTCCCTCTGAGGAGAGCTGAGAGCTCCTGCTTCATGGCCGGTTCCCTCCAGCTGTCTATATTGAGGTTGCTTTTGAAGAGATGCAAAGATTGACACATTTAGAGAACTTTGTTGTGAAGGTCACCCCATCAGGTGGGAGAAAGGAGAGACAGAATGAGGAATTCTGGTGTCCCAGAAGAGAACACAAGGACAGTCCTAAAGGACTATTGCAAGTACCTCAAAGGAAAAAAATGTTTTGAGAATCAACACAAAGACTCATCATTTTCTGATTTCTCTCTCAAGGAAACACAACTGGGTCAGAATTTAAGGATCCCCTTCACTACCAGTCCTTATTTCTCAAAAAAATCCTTGACATCACTACGCCTGTATATAGAGCTGAAAAGAACCTCTAAACTGAGACTAAATAAATAAAGCAGGACAGTAACGGCGCTGCACATCTTGCCTCCTTTAGAAGCCACGGTGTCAACTACCGTCATTAACCCAGGCACACGGGTAGGTAAGAGGATCACGCTGTATTGCAGCACCAAATGTGGGTAGACATGATTATTTTGCATTAACCCACTGCTACCTCACCCACATGGTCTAGGGTGAAGAAGCTGGAAGGAAGGGAGTCAGTCAGCTTGGAGGATGTGCTTGTTGATGGAGTAGGTGAAGACCAGACCAAGCAACCCAGAATACAAGTGCCATATTGCTGAAAAAACCACAAAGTTACGGACTCAAGAAATACTGCAGAACTGTATGTTGATAATATGCCTGCGAAAATACTGTTTTTGTAGGTCAATTGCCAGATATTTTGCAACCAGTTTGGCTAAGCTTCTTACCTGACCTGGGTGCAAATTGAATCCGATCCACTTAACATCTGATTCAAAGTAGGGATACATAGTTTCAAAGCCTCTCAGAAAAGAAATTTTAATTATGTCTTCTGCATCATCCACGAACGCTTCAACCACCAAGCTATTGGATAAATCAGCACTTACTCCAACCTTAAAAAAAAAAGTTTCCAGCCAAAGATAGCAAATTTGCGCTATTTTCATAAATACTATTTGAATGACCGAAACCACGTTGTTAAATTTAACAAGCATCTTTGTCCATTCTAACTCCTACCAAACACCTGCTTGCTCTGTTTGCTTCTAATTTAAATCCCAGTCTAATTTCCTCTAAAACAAAATGGCAGTTCAAAACTAAGAGGCGGGGGGGAAAAAAATCACGCTTCCAAACATCACCATTTTCTTAGCACCACAGGTCCTGCCTTGTTATGCTGAAGAGCACTAACCCCCTTGGATAGTAATACCGAAACAACAACAAACAAACAAACAAAAAAACAAACCACAAAACAAAACCTCAGGAGAAGACTAAAACCCAAAAAACAAGCCAGAACTAGTCAGGAAGCACTATTCATTAAAAAGCCTACAGATCAGGACTCACGCCTGGAGCAGCACAAGGGATGCTGTGACTTCTAAGCTCTCAAGTCCTCATCTTCTGAGGGAAGCGAGCGCTCAGGTTGCATCTCCTTTTGTCTCCCCGCAGGAGTGGACCTTCACACAGCCCCTCCGAGTGCTGCTTATTAGTCACTGCTTTTGGTGACAGATTTAGATAAAAATGAAAGGCCAGTTTCAAGATTTCAGGGATGAGTAATATGGTACGGTTCATTTCTCACTGACACCTCTGTTCAGATTTACACTTGGTCCTCGAGTCATCTGAAAGCACAGACAGACAGGTACGAACCATATGCAAAACCACTAAGTGAAAGCTTTAATCATGTCTTTTCTACCCACCCAATTTAAGAGGCAGTTCCCAATTTGCAACACGATTCCATTATCAAACTCTCTGCTATGAACTACCAGTACTGCACTGGAATAAAAACTGTAATGCCACTAGCATTAAAGATTACCTCCTTTCCTTAGAGGCTCACTGTACCAATTTTCTTGTATTTTAGATATTCTCCTAGACTTCCAAAGCCTTTCTTCAAATCAGTAAAAACCATACCTAAGTTCTATGCTCTGCTAAATTGCCTGTATTGATTTGCCTCTAAAGATTTCACCTTTTCACTTCTGCATCCTATGAATCAAACACAGCACACAGGTTGTTAGCACACCGATAAGCCATGTTTCTGATATAATGCGTGTTCACAACTGCCACACAGCTAGCTGAAAGCTTCAAACTAGAGGGAGTCAGAAAATTAAAAAAAAATAATATGTTTCACATTAAGACTTTGATTCATTAAAGTTAAAGCCTTTGGTGGGAAACTTGACCATTTTGGTATGACATTTCTTAGGAAAAAAATAATCTTAGGACCAAGACAGAAATCTTGTCCAACCAGTAAAGACCTCAGAATGGCCAACAGCTTAAAAACTAGAGCATTGTGTGTGCTCAGAGACAATATTTTATTTACTTCAAGTAGACCCTTGAACTCGCATTGAAGTGGCTACAGGTTACTGTAGGGCAGTGTTTTTCCTTTTGCATTTCATCTCAGACTGAAATCTCAACAGATTTCAAAAATCAGGAAAAACTATCTTTGAATCAGTGTTTTTCTGAGTAGACCTTCAGGTGCTGACGTTAGCCCCAAACCTATACAATGATCGGGAAGTGTCTTTTACGTTACTGTTAAGGTGATATTCAAGCAGGCTGCTCCTTGGGTAGAAGGAGAAGTCGCTGCCAGCAAAGTCTTTTGCAATATTAATCTCTTCTCCCAGAACTTTGAAGAAAAACAGTATCAAAAGGGGAAAAAAAAAGAAAATCTGAGGAAACCTGCATCAGGAAAACATTGACAATATAAAGTTTTTATAAAATCAGATCAGAGACAATTAGGATAGCTTCTAAGCATCTGAACGTTGATGAGAAGTTTTAAGATTTACCCATCCCTAGCTACTATTCAAAGCCAAATCTTCCCCTTCTGCCCTATATACAAAGCAATTGTAATGAAGAATCACAGCAGCTTACATGAAGAGCACATCTACCTTGCGCTCCCCAGAAAGAAAGATGCTGAGGAATCTACCGTCGCAGAGAAATTCAGCATTAGGAATGCTAGCTAGTCCATCCTGAGGCTCTATAGGGCTGAAATGCACTGCCAAGCTGTGCCGTATAGGGCTTGGAAGCAAATTTCCTCCTCCTAGAACCCGTAAAGGGCCCCAGAGCCAGGGCGCAGGGTTCGGTTAATCAGGATATCCACTGGGTTTTGGATTTGACCTTCGGTGTTGCAGAATCATAGATCTTCTGATAATCTGCTCCGGTGCTGCGCTACCTCCTACAAATATTTTTGAGAGAAAAAACACAGAGCAGACTGAGTAAAAGGGAGGGGAAAAAATAGTAAAAAAAAAAGGGAAAAAGAAAAAGAAAGCCAGAGCGAGAACCTGGGGATAAGAAGAACAATGTCAATAAATCAGCCGAGGAACATTCCTGGAAGTCCACAGCTCATATCCCAGCTTAATGACGACTTTTATAACAACAAACAGTGGGCGCTAAGAGCTGTGACCACTGCAGGCTGTTCTTCCTATGAAACAACAAGCACAGTCAAATATGCCCCACCGGGTCAGCTGAGTTCACAAGCATGAAACACACTGTCACCACATCCTTTGCCATTGAAAGGCCGTGCCAAAATCATGTCCTTGCGTCCATTGCAAATCCAGGTTTTACAAATGCTTAGTCTGAGTCGACTCTCCTGGAAAAGGCTGGGCCAGTGGGACCCAGCCAGGAAACATATATAAGGAGGTCTAAACAAATCAATTCATTGCTGGTAAAGTTAGGTGAGATAAACCACATCTTTATTGTGCTATGGAAATTGTGAAAGATACTTTCTGTAACATTTAAATTTAAAAAAAAAAAAAAAAAGAGAGAGAGAAAACAGAGAGAGGAAAAGTCCTAATTCCTTCACATGGTTTCCAGGCAAGGATTTGCTTGGTTTTCATGAGCACGAGCCTGTATACATGATATTTCTTGAGTTGAAAATTTACCACCACCAGGAGTTTCAAGATCCTTTTCAAAAGATCCCTTGTGCAATAATTTATTCACCATTTGCAATCTGTTAAGCAATTTTCCAAATTAACTGTTTGCAGATTTTGGCACTCTTAAAAAAAAATCTAATCATCCATTGCACTGTCCATAGGGCCAAAACTTGTCAAAAGAAGTCACAAGCACAGATTTATGCAAATAACCTGACACTGGAAAAAAATAATCAAATACAATACGGAAAGCGGCAAGAAAGCCCTGGGAATTTAGTATTCCCAGGATTTCAGCGCAAGACCAGATGATGTATAGGCTTGGCTTAGTAAGTGCTGCGTTCCAGAGCCCAACCTATATCTCTCGCCATTCCTGGGTAGCCGTTCCGGGAGCTGTGGCAATGCCAAAGCCTGGACAAGAAAGCAATATGCTTTGATGTAAATTTACGTCGTTCCGATGAATGCTTTTCATGCAAAAAGCAGCCTACAAGACAGCCCGTTACACTGAAGGGATCAAATGGTTCTCACCATGTCAACGTGTGAAAAAATCACAATCGCACCCATCTGTCGGGAGAAAAGGAGGACGCAAAACTTAAAAGTAGGCCGCCTCCCAGGGCAGAATCAAAGCCAGGAATAGAGAGGCAAAAGGGATGGGAATCATCACAGCACCTCTTGAATCCATGTATTTGTAAATGCTAATACGGATCTCAGCAACGACTGACTTTAGCAACAAGCTATTATTATTTTGTTTGTTGTCGTGAAGGTTCTCCTCAGCAGATCACCGCTTCTCCCCCTCCACTGCCTCCCAATATGTTCCAGCCTTATGTTCCAGACCGGAGCTGCTGTTTGTGGGCTTGCAGCTCAGACACTACTAAATTAACGTGACTTCTCTTCATCTTCTTTTGATTGTGATTTTCCAGGGAAGAGATGAAAAAAAAGGAAAGACTAGCTCTTAAGCTGCGCTCTCATTAATGCCACCACACGCTCCATGGATGTTACTGGTGGAGCGAGCGTTAAAGGGCTCCCTCCTCCATCTTGACGCGTTGGTTCTGTACCTCTGACACCTGCGCAGACACAGTGGCACGACACCGGGATAACAGAGGGATGAATCAGGCTGCAGCCTGCATTTAAAAACCTTCTTGCTTTCTAGCACCAACCAAGAGAAGAAAAGAGCTTCCGTTGTGCCTAATTCCTGGCTTGCTTCCTGGCGTTTGACTTCACTGGTTTGGATTATAATTGGTTACAGTTCATAAAAGGGGTCTTCTGTGACCAACTGACTTTAAAGGGTCAAACCACATTACAAGTGTGCTGGGAAGGGCAGGAGATTTTCTTAACTTCTCAAACGTTTTCAATGCGCTTTCCAGCAGGCTTTCCTAAAAAGTGAAATTAGCATAAATATTTTCTTGGCTAAAACGTAAGACTTAGAAAGGTACTAATTGCACAGGGTAATGCTGTTCTCCACCACATCTCCTTCCAGGCACACCCTCCCAGCTGAATCCCGAGCAGAAGCAGATCTGCCAAGAGCCCTGGAGAGACAAAGGATCGCTGTTACGCTCGCAAGGCGATTTGCTTTGTTTTAGTAGAGGTTTGAACCGGGCTGCGGTCACATCGTGTACCGACTCAGGTTGGCAAGCCAGATCTCACCAGCGCGCCGTATTCATTCACATCACGGCCCTAAGCCCTAACTTGTCAAGCCAATGCCTTTTGCGAAACACCTTTCTTTGAAAAGCGGGATGGATTCCTCTGAAACTTGGACTACCCGCTAGAGAGACCTCTCTCGTTCAAGCGGGGTCCTGTATCTTTTCACATTCCTGGCATTCCCAAAGAAAACTAAGCCCAGACAGCAGATAGCAACGATGACAGCTAAATCCACAAAGGTGTTTCGAGGTTACAACACTAAATATTAGTCACGCTGTCTCTGCTTAGCCGTGTGTGTTTCTTGTACAGCAAGCGCGCGAGCACTGTTAGAAGCCAGAAAGCGAGCGCAAGAGGCAGCACACAGAGCTGCTGAAATAGTATGAAATGCAAGTAAAATGGGGGCTTAACTTTTAAAAATATCTCTTTAAAAAAAAAAAAAAGAAATGGGACACAGGCTTGAAACATAAGATACAGATCATCCCCTGTGACTTCTCAGTCAACTCTTTGGTAAACTATTTCCATATGTCCATCAAGTGCCAGTATCCAATATCTTCACATTACCTCCTTTGCAAACTTACCGTACAAAATTTATGACTGTTTCCAAGAGACACATGAATAATCAGACCTGGTTTTATTTTCCAGTGTAACTTTACCTCAAGTCACACCCCTCCCGAGGATCTAAAGGCCCCAAGGACTTAAGCTGGCCTTTCTTTCCCATTGTAATAGTCAGGCTGAGCCACCCCTGCACGGAGCTAGGCTTGCCCTGGAAACCCAGGTGCGCTTGTCCGCAGAGAGCCTGGGAGGCTTAGCTGGAGAAAAGTCAAGTGCCTGGAAACGTGGGCAGCGGCCGAGCAGGTTCTCTAGCAAAGGAGGTGCGTTTTGCATTTCAGAACCTAAAACGACAGTGAAGACGCTTGGATGGAGATGCTCATTCACCTAGGGTATTGCAATTCGGGTGTGGTTTTGGTCGGACCTGTAATTAAAACAGCGTCCGCCACCCTCTTTCACAAAAGCTTGCCGTTTAAAAAGCAGCATAGTCTAAATTCAGAGGATTGAAATACAAATATATTGCCCCTTCTGGATTTGATGAATGACTTCCATGCTTATACCTAACATCAGCACTTTGACATCCTCCCTTTATTTCATTTGTGGGAAACTTTCATGTACTCTAGGAAGTTTGTGACCTTTTCCACCAGAGATGCAAAACGTCAGATTTGACTTTTATTGCCTAGCTCCCGCTCAACCAGGAGATGAAGGGAGCACCTCTGCTCTTTCCCAAGCTCCAGCATTTCATTTCCTTCTGAGGCCTATTTGCTGGAAGTGCCTACAGCACTGCCAGTAGTGTAGATTACAGTGAGAAGCCATAGTAAATCACGGTGCTCGCTTGGAGGCAAGGAAGCTATAACCACAAACCTGACACGGGGTTGTAAAAACAAACCACCTGCCTGCACCAAGCTCACGTATGGAACCAAAGGGGAGTGAGTGGGGCAGAGGCACGATTCAGAGCACTTCTCCAAGCTGCCTTATCCAGCACGGGATTGCGGGTCGAACTTCCCCTTCACTGCTCCGCACAGGCACGGACCTCACTGCCAGACTTAAAATAAGTGTAAGGCGGTGGCTGTGACCTAATTGTGTATTAAAAGTAGTTTTATTTATTACAGGAGGCTCTCCTGGGAATTTGAAATTATTAATCCCCTGAACACCTGATTTATGAACAGGGTCCGCTTTCCCCAGGCAGGTTCACTTTTTGTAGGGAAGACAGAATCTCCTGAAGTTCCCTGCAGATTTACAAGCACCGCCACTTTCCCAGGAAGCACAAAGACAGCAGTCGACAGGGCACCGGCAGTAGTCGTGGGGAACATTTAGCAGTATAAACAAGGGAACCCGAGGTGGGAAATGAGCAGATCAGGCCTCACAGCTGGGAAACCTAAACCAGCAAGACAGCAGCTACCACCTAACAATAATGTCATGGCCAGGGAAAGAGATTGCGGTGGTTATAAGAGGAATCCCACTAAAAACCATGCTGCCTGCCACAGCACCCTTCCCACGCTACCGCAGGAACCTGAGCATTTGCAGGCAGCAGGGCTGGGGCGGGGGGGAAGCAGAGCCCTGCCATGATCCGTATGTATTTCTATATTGTCTCTACTGAGGACATACGTTTCCGATTTATGGCACGGCAAATGGCAAAGCGAGACTTTGAGCAATGCAAGGGAGCCGGCTGGCGAGGCTGCTATTGTTCCCCAAACAAGCCGCTCGTGTTCAGAGCCTGGGAACCAACAGCCTGAATACCAAACACCTCGCTCGGCTCCGGCGGAGGGTACAGGAGGGAACGCCATCCCCTCGGCCCCGCAGCCGAACTTTTTAGGAAGCATCGCCGGGAGCATATTAATGACTCCTTACGGTACCGAGGGAAGACAAACGTTTAGGTGCATAGAGGGATGGAGGGAGGAGCGCGTGCCTCTGTGCGTGTGTGCATAAAAGGAGTCAGATTTTTCATACTTGTTAAATTCCCTGACATTTAATTTTGAGCAGGAGAGATTCCACAATGCCAAGGATCATAAAGGAACAATTTGCTGCTGTATGTTACCATTGATATTTCGGCATGAATGAAAATCGCACCATTCGGTGATGAAAAGAGCAGCTACTTGTAATGAGGAGCACCATGGAAACTGAAATATCATTTACCAAGAAAGGCTCTTCTTCTGAAGGAATTCAAAATGAGAAAAATGGTAACTGCGGGTGCCTTGAAGCATTAGCATTTTAAAAGATATAAAAGGCTTTAAATGAAATTAAAAGGAGACGTCTTAACAATACTGCACTGCCGTGAAGGGGGCTGTCTGGCAGATAAATAGTTTTCTCTGCAGAAAGCAAGGAAACGAGGCTCCTGGTAAGGACGGCCTAGCAGACTGGCTACAGATGTGGGACAGCCCATACAGCACACTGAAATAACTCTGTAAGAAATGACTAAGTTCTGACACAGAAGAGAAATCCAGAAACCTCCAAGCGTGAGCTGAAATATGCCTTTGTAGCACGCAGTAACTGGAGGCACTTGAACAGAGTTCAAATGGGAATATCAACTTTTTCTATTTTATTACCTTCAGTGCTTTGAGAAAGGAAATACCAGTAAGCTGAAATCCTCTCTTGCTAAAACTTCAGAATACTTGAACTACAATCACATGCATAGGAGAAAGGCATATCTTTTTTTTTTTAAGAAGTGATGAAGTGATGTCATGAAGAGAAATATACAAAATTTTCAAAATTCACAGGAAGGCTGGATTTCCCTTTTTCCGTGTCCAAGCTGACAGATCTTAAACATAACCCTTAGAGTGTTAGTACCGAAGCCCTTCTGCAAATCAAGTTCCTTCTGGTTTGGATAGTGATGTGAAATAGCCAGAATTCTTCATCTTTTTCAATGATCTTGGACCGTGTGGTCAATGAGACTTTGGATTTTAAGGCTGACTCACCTTTGCAATTGCACGCTGTTCAGTGTACCCTCTGTCAATGACGCCCTGCCCTTCCATGCTAAAATCTTAAAATGGAAGTGATAAGGAGGGTTTATACGGAATTTACTGCACTCTCTCTATTATTCTGACTCAAAATCAACTTATTAAAACCCATGTACTGGTGCCATCAAAAAGCCCTACAGCCTGGCACTTGGTAGCGCACTGTCCAGTACCAGCCTCCCTGACATCTACACCTGAAAGTAAGCCCAGAGAAAACACCAGCTCCGTGGAACAGGACAAATTTATGTGCTAGTTTAGCAAAAGTGCTTGCGAGGCTTGTTTCAGTAAGCAAAATAAGCACAAAACAGATGGAAGTGTTTGGGCCACTGTGGGGGAAATTATTTTCTTAGGAGCAGAGAAAAATATGTGATTCAATGTGCTCCAGGGTAGTTCCTCTAGAACAGCATCCTGACTCCGACAATGGTCAACACCTCGCCCAGGTGGCCTACAGCTGGGACCTACTTGTGTCTGGGAGACCCTTCGACTTAAGAGAAAGACTCTCCTCGTGGCCTTCACAAGCAGCAAACAAGAATCCTAGAGTGATTCTGCTTATTTTTCACATCTATAGAAATATTTTGTCCTCAGACCCACAAGAAGCTCATCCTCTAATGGCGTTTTGCCCAAGGAGAAGGAATTTCATGGTCTCCTATGCTCCTTGTGGATCAATCTTTATTTTTATCTGGTTTTGCTTAGCAGCTGTTTTTTCCCTGTAATAAACAGATACGGAAATATAGAAGCGCCTGTCATTCCTTCACTGTAGGATGAATCTAATTCTTCTTTTCTCTAAAATAACCCCACACAGAAGTTAAACCTCTTGTCATACTAGAGTGCTCCTATTTTCTATCACTTCTCATGATCTATGGAGGGGTCTCTCCATTGCCTTTAGACCTTTTCAAATGATGATATCAAAACTACTCTTCTAAGGGACGTTTCATTCCATCACACTTCAAAAAATTAAATACTATTATTATATAGTCCATTTTTTGGCAATGAACAAAACATAATGACAAGGTGAAGATGCAAATAACAGTACTTGCTCAACAACAAGTGTTACAAATGAATGAGGATTGACATAATAGACCACAGCAGTGCAACTTGTAACATGCAGATTACTCACTTCACAGCTCCTCTGGAGCCATTATAATCTCATATAAATCCTCTTAGTTTACAGTTCATGGATATAGGCTGTACTGTAATTTAAATGATTGAAAACCCTTATGGGTTGTTAGTTAAGAATATTCTTTTCTTAAATAAAGTATCACTGTCACTGTATATTCAAAAATCCGACACACTCACAGCCAAATATCAAAATATAAGCTACACCGTAAGCGATCCGCTTCCAGAACACCAGTAAACCCATAAGCACACACATAAACCAGCTGCCATGTGGGGAAGGGCTGTGCAATGTGCAGCAATGTGAGCGCTCGCTGGCTGAGAAGAACCTACAGCCTCTGATGGAAATTCTGCCATCACACAGAAAGGGTTATGCTCATCTGCAGGAAAGATGCACAAAGCCAAACTGTCTCGTTTCAATACGATATTACATATCTTAAATACGAGTTAGCAATTTCACTACTTATGAAAGCTGAACAATGAAATAAGACAACCCCATTAAATGCCTCCTCCAAAAAGATAGCGTAAAAGTTGAATAAGTTATTCTGCTAGCTGAACCAGGAGGAATACGTCCCTGTTATTTTGTATAATACCATTGCTATTGATATTTTGACCATGCTATTCTAAAGGATAAGTACTCTTGATGGTATGGCATGTGTTAATAACTGTCTGCGCAGTTATAAAACTCCATTCTGACGCACTTGAGTATAATAAAGGACACCGTACCCTTGCAACTTTAGTAGCCCATTCCTTTATTTATATTTTATTCTCCCATTTTGTATTTTTATACCAGTAAAAAATGCTGTCTCCCTTCTTCTCTCAGTCAGTTGCCAGCATCAGCCTGGGGAAGTTTTAGATGTTGCTCTAGCAAAAGGTTACTGTTAACGGCATGCGAGGTGCTGCTACCATTTCTGGTGTAACACCGCGCTCACCTGACACTGGCTTAGCGCTCTGCACTTTGTCATTTTGGAGGTTCAGCATTAGAGGGGGAAAAAAAAAACCAAACCAAACGGGGCACAAAGAGGCTCTTGCTCCTCCGCAGCCAGGAAAGGATGCACCACGGTACAGACCAGAACATCGCACTGGGAATTTAACCGGCGGTCTCTGCCATATATAACCACCCATACGTAGGGGGTGTTGGCTTGCTTTTACAAATAGAAGGGAAAATGGCTGTGAGGCTCCCCTTTTCTCTATGTGCAGGATGTAACCTCCACCGGCAGTAGCCATCAGCAAAGACTAATCTACACCTAATGCAATTTCGTAAGGAATTTATTGGCTTCTGCTGGGTTTTACAATGAGATTTCAGTGCTATTTGAAACCCAGATTTAAATCTCAGACTGAAATATTAAGCTGAGTGCGCAAGAATCGCCTCTCCCACAGCTAATGCCATGGGTAAATAAGGATATAAAGGCACCAGCGTCAGAGGAAACCAAGCTCCTGTTTTGAAGTGGGAAGGGGAAAACCCAGGAGAGGTTTGCCTAGACTGCAGAGCAGCATCAACACCAAAAGTTGTATAAACCACCTTTGCTCTCTTTCACAAAGCGTGTAACCCCCCCCCAGGGCCCAAGGTGGTAAATGTGGAGGCCACAGGGGAACCGCGGTGACCGTGCTCTGTATCCAAAGGCAACCTCTGAACCACCTCACCTGGGCACACGCTTTGTCACCTTCCCCAGCTGTTAGCCCAAAGCAGAGTCTGATAGCCATTATCAGCCAGTGCAGTTGGGGTTTTCAGGCATTGCGTTAGCATACAAAGAGGCAATACATCACAGTTAAATGAAAAACTGCTTCTCAAGCCAGCAATTCTTACGTAGACAAAACGTTTGCTGATTTGGCCTGATATGTTTGGCAGAAGGGACTCGGTGCCATGGCTGACATCGTAAGCGTATAGACACAGCTTTATCTGATCCCTACTTGGGCAATTTTATTACTTTTTTTCCCCCCTCATTCAGTTATAACTGATCTGGTGAGTTTACTCCCTTTTCTACCAACCACAGATGCACTGCTGTCTCACCTCTTTTTCCAGTAACTTCAGTCAGGCCACCTGCTTATGAACCACCGAAAAAGAATGAAAAGGTCTAAATGAGAGCCTGGGACCTTCACTGCGGCCAAGAGAAGAGCTAGTTTAGCCCTGAGAGACCCATAACCTCTCCAGTAAAATACAGTATGTTTTACAGCTCCGGACCTTTAGCAGTACATCAGTCTTGCAAGAGATTTTTATTCCTGCAATGAATATTCTGCTGAGCAGCTCAGGGTTCCCATAAAGAGGATAGTGTCACCCTTCTGTACAGGTCCTGCTGTGTCCCTCAGTGCAAGAGAAATAGATGTTAAAATAGTCTCCCACGTCTTTCAGGTGGTGAAAATGAAGGAAAAGGCAGGGCGGTGGAAACTTCAAAGGTTACATTGTTCTCTTGTTACATTACATTAGCCTGCTGCTAAAGCAGATTAGGATTTTGCCAACTACCCCGGGGGAGACTGCGAATAAATGTTTGTTTTTACTTCCTTAGCAGGGCTGATTCATAGTAACAATGATTCACATAAACAAACAAAACAAAAAAAGAAAAAGGAAAGGAAAAAAAAAATAAAAGGAAAGCAAACACACCTCGCACTCAGCAGGTTATCGCATCGGCGAGCAAACCAGCAGGGCTGGAGAGGAGCGAGCGATGCTGCACAACACAAGCCGACGAGCCACCACAGAGACAGCCGGGGTGGCCACCACCCCAAGACCAAGCCATCACGCAGCCTTATCACATCCCTTAGGCCTCAGAGCCACCCCAAGCTCTGTGAAACTCCGAGCCGGAGGTGCTGCAGGACTGTCCTCCACAGCCAGCCAGCTCCTGCAGAGCTGCAGGGCACTCGGCACCCCCAGGAGACACCTCCACCACTGGGGAGGAGGAAGGGAGGGCAGGAAGCTCCAGCTGAGTTCCCTGAACTTTGCTTCCTCGAAAGATGTGCCACGGGCTTGGCAGAGGATGAGAAACCTGGTTGAGGCTTTGCCTTTTAAGTGTTCCCTTCTGTGTAGATGTTTGCCTCTTCCATGTACGCTCCAGGCAATAACCACTCGTACCTGGTCATGACACCTTACATCATCAGCGTTAAATTGACAAAGGCAGTCACTTGTAAAAATCAAAATTTTGAAATATCTTCATCCCCTGCGGAAGAGATTAGCCCATAGCCCCTTTTTTCCACTACTCTTGGATCAGAAAAAATAAGGCTATGCATCACGGCAGCCCACGCACCTGCTTGCCCACTCCTCCCACCAGCTAGCCCGCAGGAACCTCTCCCTTCCGGCGGACGCCTCTCCTTCAGCCGGGGCCTGCCCGAACAATGCTTTTTCAGAACTACCGGTAATCTTCTAAAAGTTTCGAGTGTTTCCAGAATTCTGAGAGATTTCGTTCAGTCATTTTCATTTCAAGTTGGGCTTTTTATCTTAAACCACAGAGTCTACGTAAACAGCAACAAACCTATCAAAGCAATGGCTTCTGAAGTCTTGCCGTGGTGTAGACGCTGCCTTAGCAGGGAGACCATCATGCGGGGAGCCTGGTCTCCTATCCACCCTTACCCTTCTCCCTCCAAACAGCCCGCACGGGAACAGAACCACTACTAACCCTCTGTCCTGTCGTATACCAGCGTGGTATTATGGCCTCTGCAATTTGTCTTTTCCCCTTCTCTTTTTTCCTTCCATCCTCCAGCTATGTTTGCTGAATATCTTTGATTTTTCAGATAGCTGACTACCTTCCCGATTTCTGTGCTAGCATCTTTGCAATATCTTTATTACATTCTTGAGACGTAAAAGGAATTGGAGTCAGATCCTATATCAGAAAATTAGGAAAAAAAGAACAGCGATAGCACTATTATTTTCAATACAGATCTCCACGGTTAAAACCCAGCAGAGCAATACTGACCTAACCCTGCATCTATAGCATTCATTCTTGTTCTTCCGTTTTTCCACTCACTCTTCCTTAAACACCGGTGCCAGGCATGTGCTATGAGTTAACTTTGACTGGTTGAAATAATAAATGATACTACAAAAAAATCAAACAGAACAAATAGATAGAGACAACTACGCTTTTCTTTTTTTTAGCATGCCTGCAAAGGTCAGGTATGAAATCTGCATTTCCCAGTCCTGAACATTTCCACAGCCAGCAGCGTGACTTTTGTGTGAGTCGGAGCGTTTTATACAAGGAATATAAATATTAGAATAGGTAATTAAACAAGTGACCTTGCCTTTCTTCATTCAATAGTGAATTATTGGTCTCCTCAACTGTAATTTTATGAGACATCCTTATTGTCTTAATTAATGATCAAGGTACATCTTTGAAACCTTTACAGAGACTATAGATTACATCAGTCTCTTTTCTAATTTACACATATTGACCGGTGTATCAGTTTAAACCTTGTCACAGGTAGCTCTTCACTGCAGTCAATTTTTAAACAGAACATCACCTTTTTTTTTTTTTTTACATTAAAATAGAAAGATAATAAAGTGGAAGGAGGAGATAGAAGGTCTGGAAGTCAGCTGAACCAATTCAAATGCTAAACTGGTGTTTAGAAAGCAGCTACCAATGACAAAGATACTGGTGCCTGAAAAAACTGCACCTAAAGATCACCTCTCTCTCTCGTGGTGTGGGATTGCACCACAAGACTCAGCACTGATATAAGCACCAAAAAACATGGAGTGGGGAAAAAAAGGGGGGGGGAAAGGAAAAGGGAGCAAGGGAAAAGAAAAAGGAAATAATAACATATGTTGAATGTGTATCACCTAGATTGTGATATTATCTATTAGGTGAGTCCCTAACTAATTGCGTAAGGAAAACACGCAGCCTCTGGAAAGCCACACAGCAGCTACCTGCGAGTGTCTGCAGAGGGACGGCAGAGCAATAGCGCCCAAGGAAATCTGCAGCCTTTTTGTTCTCCCTGCTGCTGAAGCCTGCGCTCTCTGTGATCCCTATTCCAGATGACAGGTGAATTCATGCAGCAAGTCATCTTCCCAGCCCCTCTGCCGTCTGCATGTATTGCTCCGGTGAATTCAAAGCACGGCTCAGACACAAAGTGCACGTGTCAAAGATGAGGCAGTGGATTCAGGTTTGCAGTGTCTCTCTGCATAGATCCGGATCACTCCAGTCTCAAACTGCACGGCACGCTGTGCTCTCCGTTTCCACTATCTTATGACCTGTGGGGCAAGGGACACCCAGGTAGGGTAGGAGGAATTCATGTTCAACAGCCTAGAACAGGGAAAATAAGAACTAAAGGATTGAATCCACATCTTCAGTTAATTATGAGATATTCCATATGTCACAGGCAGCGTGCTGGAACTCTTGGAAATTGCAGGGACAAAGAGTCTGCAATACAAGAGTATGGGATAATCCACATTATCAAATCCAAAATCCAGTTCAATGTAACTGATGTTAAAAAAAAAAAAAAAAGTAAAAGGAACTCAGCTACTTGAATTTAATTTGTCTTACCGATTTCAATTCCATCCTGACCTTTTCCCTTTTTCAACTCAAGCTGCTAACAGAGTTAAAAACACAGTTTCCCTCGTTCACTCCAGCTGGTTGGAAAAATTGTGTCGATTCAGTGACTCTCACACCAAATCTTATCAGAGGCAGGCCCCAAAGTATGGCTCACAAGCAAGTTGAAACCTTTGCATGTCTCACATGTGACTCGCTTAATTGCATCCATCCTCAGCAGAACCAACAGATTGTCAGGGTTAGGACCTTTACAGCACATCTCGCAGGGGGTGGGACGGAGTGGGGGGAGAGAAGGAGGAGCCAGAACTCAGCTGAAGCTGCCACAGCATCTGCTGCTCCAACGTGGACTTTTCCTTCAAGATCCTCTAACTTGTGACTCTAGAATTTCCACTCATTGATGTGCAGGACAGGGCAGCAGCAAAAGCAATATGTCCTGAAGGAAGCCTGGTGGCTTTTTGTAAAAACTTCCAATTCCTTATTGATTTACTGGCATCTCCATTAGGAATTTGGAAGCATTGCGAGAAAATCTGACTGCAATACTAGTATGCTTAAGCTGAGATCATAGCTGGCCAAACAGTATTCTCAATACTTCACCCCCCCCACACCACAAGCTTTGTAATTAGTTTTGAATCCGAGCTGCCTCAAACTTATCAGCAAAAATTAGCCGAGATCAGGTGCAAAATTAAGTAGTAATTACTCCTTCCCACCAGCAAGTTGTATTTACGAAGCATATCATCTCACAGCTAATGCCTGTATTCCCTCCCACACAATATTTTGTCAAGCAATTCTCAGCCTGACGTTGTGCCCATGGTCTTCAACTGAGACAGTTCGGGAAACCTCTGTGACCCAAACTATAGGACAATTAAAGTCTGCCAAACTAGGATTTTCAGTGAAAAAAGATTATAAATAAGAACAAAACAACTCAGAACATTTGGATCCCACTCATAGGAGAATTTCCAGCTTGCAGCAAGGAAAGCAACAGCATCCTTTAATTTAAAAAAAAAAAAAAAATATTTCATGAAGTGCAAGAAATTAGTTCCCATACTGAGATTTCAGAAATCTGAACCCATCAAAAAACATGCATCCAAGACTGAAATACTTCATTTCTGAAATGAATTATCAGTCATTTATAAAAAAACTCTAATGAATGAGTTGATGATGTGAGGCATGTAAGCAGTAAGTAGTTAAGAAGATTAGTGAGAGAGCAGAAGTAAAGGAAAGTTCATTTTATCAAGAACAGTTTCACGCTGGTGAGCCAGCTCCCCTATGAGCTAGTAATTGCTTATTTCTTCCTCACACACACACACAAATACTACTGAATTACGTTCTAAATTAAATGCTTTTCTCATACAATTTAGAAATAGCAAAACACACGCTTGGCTTTGTTTAAATATATTTGATCTAGTACATTGATTTGTTTTCTTTATCTGGCAGAAGACATGATCGTGAATCTATCATTTTATCCCTCGCACAGGGCGCTATTAACATGTGGAAAGTGATGTTGGCTTCACCAGTGTTTGGACACCTCCTCTTCCGAGATGCTTAGCGGATAAACCACGGGAATTTAGGTACCCTGTTACGCTGTTAGATACAGCAAAACTTAGAAAGAATAAGATTTCTATTGAAGTGACACATAAGAATAGCTGAGGGGAGGGTAATTAGAGTTCTATCTATGTCTTCTATTAGAATTCTATCTAAATTCTATTATAGTCTATCTAGAATCTATCTATTAGAACCCTATCTATAAATTCTATTAGAATTCTATCTAGAATTCTATTAGAATCCTCATTCTATGGTGAAGAATAAGTATTCAAATGGAAAAATAACCCAAGACACAAATAATATATTGAAGAAAAAATGCAAATGCTTACTTAACTGACCGGGCTTTCCCTTTAAGGTAATCTGATGAATCCACATGAGCAAATGGGCTTTGCAAAATATTTGAAAGATTAGCATTTGTCTCTTTTGTTTCTCTTCAGATAAAATATCACAATGTAATCCTATGAGTTTCCTGCACTGAATATTTGGCACTGTAGCCTGACATGAAGAAAATGGAGTCAAATGTGTCTTTTACGAGTAAGTGGAACAGAGTAACGCAAGAAAGGGTTCAAACGCCAGGGTACTGAAGCTCTTCTGCTTATATCTAGGCAGCGTCAGACTTAAGGAACTGTTTTTATGCCCAGCTACTTCGTGAGAAAGGCTTGTCCAAAGTTTATTTAAAAATAAGATTGCATCCCCATGGGGAACACCCCCAGGTGCTAGTTTACTCACGTAGGGACCTACAAGGACAGGTGTCCTTGTTCCACTGATACCATGTGAGACTTCACAGGACCGGGCCCTACAGAAGCCACACCTAGGGTTTAAAAAAATCTGCTAAAGCTTTCCGTTCAAGGAGTAGGCAAGTAGATTTTTACATCCAGATAAACTTTTTTTGGTTCCTTGAAACCCATGGCTTATTCCCCGTCCTCGGAAGGGCGGAAATACTCCAAAAATGAAGCCAGGAGGTGATACCTCCTACTCCACTAAGTGGATAGAGAAAAGGAGAGGAGAGAAAGGATGAACTACCGCACCCTCCGTTTTCACAGCAAGTTTGTGCCTGAGCCAGATCTCCTGACTCCCAGTTCAGTGCTTCAACTACATCACCTGTCTTTCCTAAATAAAAAGCAGTGATGAGGTGTGTTTGAAATGACAGACAGCATAGCTGCAGGGAGATAAACTCCTGAATTTATTTCTTCTCTGGTGCCTAAGATAATCAATATCAATATTAATATTCCTCTTGAGAGTAGAGGTTGTCATTAAATGACAAAATAACAAAAATGAACAAAGCAGCACAGAGGTGGAAATGGCAAAGGCTTGCATCTTCTCAATTAACATTAAAAATATTTTTAATGCTATGATCACGCTATTACTATGATTACGAGGAATAACTATTCAGGGTCTGGACTGGTATGAGCAACAGTGCAATTCAAGTTTCTGAGGGATTTGGGAAGGGGGGTGCATCCTAATGTGAAGTGCCAAAATTCAGATGGCTACAAAGAACTAGGAAGGTGGAAGAGTTTTAGTGTCTTAGCCACCATTCCCCTCCCATCCATCTGCATCTCTGTGATGCTTAGACACCCTGAAAAAAAACCCCTCTAAAACCACATTCCTCTCACTCAGTCCTCATAGATGCAAAGTGCGACTTTAAACTTTAATTAATACAAATGGGTGGTACATATCAGATTAATCAGACATGACACTCACATTATTTAAACCCAATATAAAATCAGATTATATCAAACATTTTGATACCCTGATTTTACAAAATGTCTGATGACATCAAGCCTTGATGACTTGCTATACATCGACTGCTTCTCGGTTCCTTCGAAAAGAAGGAATAAATGAAGTGAGAAGAACGCTGGAAAAATCTAATAGACAAACTGACTAATCTCAGACCCCAAGGTCATAGCAAAGCAATTCATTTCTTGGCTTTTCAACAGCACCAGACGTGATTTATCAATCTGAGACCAGGCTTATAAACACTATACATCTCAATAATATGTTCTTTGCACTGTGTAACTTTTTAAACAATGATAGATTGCCTGGGCTGGACCAAAGTTATTTTACAAACAGAAACAGAATATTTGCAAATGAAATGACCCAATAAGGGAAGGGGGGGAAGAAAAAAAGGATTATGTCAAATAGCACCTATACTTAACTGCAACTGCGAAGGAATCGAACTTTATGCTGTAATATATTTTCAGAATCCACGCCCTTTACAAATCTCCTATCTATCATTTTATACAACTGAAATGGAAGACCAATAAAGGAAAAATATTTCCTAAGTTCAACAACACTAACAAAACCTTACACTGCCGAAGAAATAATATGATTTTGAGTTAAAGGAGGACTGTGAATCAATACGTCTAGTTGCCCACTTGATCACAGATTTCCTTGAAGTCATTAAGGAACTCAAGTTTTAGTTTCCCTTCCCCTTAAAGTGAAATAATATTTTCTTTCTCTTCCAAAAAGAGCCTAATCTTATAACGTGAAGCGTTCAGGCTCATCATCTGCTCATACTGAGGACACAGAACATAATTTTTTTTAAAGCAGGATTCTCTTTGGCCAGCATCTGCCACAATCTGGCCCTGACTTTGTCGAGGCTCTGAAGACGTTGCTGAAATGTAAAATCAACTCCTGTGTTATTTTCTCATCTGGAGTCCGTCAAAATTCCTGACAAACTAGAGCGCCGATCCTGGACTCTGCTCTGCCTGGGAAGGGAGGAGGGAAGTGCCATTCGGGCACGAGCTGCTTTTAGGGTCTGGATTGAAAAAGCTTGGTCTGTTTCTTGAGAGCACAGGGTGGATGCTCAAGAATACAGATGAGCTCAAAGACTATGTATGAGAAATGAGTTTGAAAGTTCAACACGCTTGATTTCCAGTCCTCTAAATTTACTGCTCCAGGCAACACGGCTCCTGTCAATTTTCAGGTGACAAATTCTCTCTCAGAGACCCGGCCATTCCTTCATTCACTTATTATTTAGACAATACAATATGACCTCAGTTTGAGTAGGGCTGATCCTTATAATGTAAGAAAATCAAAAAGATCAAAGCTGCGTGTGACGTGGCCGCATGAGGTTATTTTGGCGAAGATCTGCTTCAAGGATTATTCAGATATTTCATTTCAAACAGCAATTGCTATTGACCCAGCACGCATATGCAAAGCATAATTTTCAACAGTAGAAGAAATTTATTATTACGCTTCCACGTTGTTCACCATATTCTTGATAATAAAATTATTTCATGCTCTTTTAAAAAAAAAAATTTGTACATTAAAGGAGCTGAATGCTGCAGCCACAGCTCCTTGTAAAACAAACATCAACTTTATGTTGCTTCAGGTCTTACTAATGCTGTATGAGGGAAGCACTTTAACAAAGAGGAATAAAGAAACGAGTCCAGGCTTAAAAACGAGACATCAAAAGTGGGTTTAGCAGGAGACAGAAACAGCTTCTCTTACACCTCGTGATAACTGGGGTTATAATAACGTCCTTTTTCTAATACAAAAGAAGGGACTGTGACATTTCCAAAGTGAGAATTCAGCACTACTTCCAAAAATCGGTTCAAAAAGTAATAGCATTCACTTTCAGGGTTTCTGTTTGGTTTTTTTTTTTTTTTTCTTTTTCCATTCTCCCTTCTACAATTTAAAGGGCACTTCTCCACTTGGCTCATTTCCACTGTCTCTGGGTCAGCACTCTCTANTTCAAAAAGTAATAGCATTCACTTTCAGGGTTTCTGTTTGGTTTTTTTTTTTTTTCCTTTTTCCATTCTCCCTTCTACAATTTAAAGGGCACTTCTCCACTTGGCTCATTTCCACTGTCTCTGGGTCAGCACTCTCTATCTAGGATTTCATACTGCTTAGGTATCTTGCTGCCTCAGGCCCGTAGTATTTATCCTATTTATAGACCTAAATGAGCAATTTATTACAGATTTTATTGCAGCTGGGCAGACTGCTGTCCCTGCACAGACTCCCACAGCCATCAGGAGCCCTTTCTGCCGTACAAACAGCCACTCCACTGGAACACAAAGGTGGCTTTCAGCTGGGCAAGGTCACAAGCATCCCCCCTTCTCCTGCCTCTCTCCTACATTTCCAATGCAATTGCCGTACTCCAGCAAGCTTTCCTGGTGTGGCGCACACCACAGCCAACAAAGCAATCCCTACCTGGAAAACTTTAATGTCCAAAAGTAGATGTTTCTACCTTACTGTGCATTTCAGGATATATTCTAAGGCTCTGATCCATCTCTCTCTCTCTCATCCTCCACAATACCACAAGAATCACAGAATGGTTTGGGTTGGAAGGGACCTTAAAGATCATCGAGTTCCAACCCCCCTGCCCTGGGCAGGGACACCTCCCACTAGACCAGGCTGCTCAAAGCCCCATCCAGCCTGGCCTTGGACACTTCCGGGGTTGGGGCATCCACAGCTTCTCTGGGCAACCTGTTCCAGCGCCTCACCACCCTCACAGTGAAAGCGGAGAGGGAGTCCAGGACTCACCAGTTAAAAAGGGGCTTAAAGCCAGGTCTCCATAAACATGGGCTCTTGGCAGCTCTGCTGCAACTCCTCTCAGCGAGAAGATTCCCGCATTCCCCCTGCTGTAACTGTGCTTCCCTCCCCACAACCCCTTCGGTACACTTCACCGCGGGTTCGCAGCAGGCTGGTTAACGTGGGGACGGTGCTGATCATTCACCTCGGCACAAGCTGCCAGTTACTTTAAAAGCTGCCGCGCACCTGGAAACACGCAACTGTGACTGATTCTCAGAAAAACATTTACCTTGGCAGGCGCGGTGCAGAAGGCATCGCCGTGCTCACCTCTGTCGCTGTAAGTAATTTGCATCCCTAACCATTGGCAAACATTACAAATTGCACACCTGGAGCTGTTACAGACTCTTAAGTGGTTCAAGCCGATACTTCCCGCTTCCCTTTTAAAAACAGCAGCGTAATACCTCTGCAGCTCTATATGCAACCTTTAACGTAAAATGTACAACAAGAATGAAGGGAAAGACAGCATTTTAGGTAAAAAAAGATAAAATAAAGTAAAGAAAGCTGTTGAGTTCTAATAAATACCTACAACAGCAGCACGGTTAGCTGCTCACCTAATGCCTGTGCTGTTTTGGTGGAAGCTGAGACAGCTGCCCCTGGGATTAGTCCACACTATTCCCTAGTCCTGTATCTTTGGGAACAGCGGTGGAGCAGGCCCCAGTTCAGGAGGACGCCTTTCCAACAGAACCATTCACAGGCGGCAGCCAGATACAAAAATATGCTTGTTTTGGGTTAACAGAGTCCAGTATCCCCATTTACAGGTGGCGCAGAGGTCTCTGTCAGCACAACCAGCAGCAATCCACTTGCCCTGCCATCACCTGCCACTTCTTTAGCAGTATATAAAATCCCGCTTTTCTTCTACTGTATATTTGTACCTGTGCGTGGAGAGCGTGACCCCAGGCACCCTGCTATAAACACTGGGCATCTTCCCTTCTTGTCCGCTCAAAGCGCAACCCCAAGAAGAAGAGCGATGACGGGAAGCTTTAACAGATTTGCGACAACATCGCACATGTAACATTGAGCTGTTTTTTCCGGTGTTGTCCCGGAATACACCGAACCAGCCAGGCTGTGTGGCTTGCCCCCCCTGGTCCTGCATCCCCACTAGCAGCACAATTAACCTCAGCATCTTTCCAAAGGTAACCTGGAGAACAGAGCAGCTCTCCTAAGACAGGCGCAGAAAAGAGAGCATCTCCCTCCCTCACATCCCAGCTGCAATGAAGAAAACCCCAAAATCTAACCCACACCACTTTGCTTAGCTGTGATACAACATGAGTTGTTACAAAAAAAACCCAAAAACCAAACAAAAAAAGGAACTATGACTTTCTGTCCTATGCAGCAGAGGGCAACATGTTCAAAAACATGCACTCCTCTGACTAATACCACAAGAAAAAAAAGAGAGTCAACATAAACCAAAATAGCTGTAATGAAAAATACCAATAATTTCAGTTAATCACCATACAGTTAAGAGGACTGCAGAGACACAGAAGTGTATGAGAAGTCCCGCAGGGTGGTAGGCATGTGCATGTTGAAAAGCATCACGCAGTATTAATGGCGACCACATGATAATTTACAAATTATATTGCCTCTAGCAAATGCTTTTGATCGCATCACCAAGACTCTGGCTCCTAACCCATCCCCAGAATTTCCTGAAGCAGTAGAAGTCTTGGACCAGAACCACTTCACTCCTTTCTTTAGTTTCACGTTTCTTTTCAAGTCAGTCTGCCATACAACAATTTTTCAAAGGTGAAGAAGCGGTGTGGCTTGCTTTCTTAAATGTCTGCCTTCCCTGACTCCATAAAGCACACAGATCTTTGGTCGTTAAACCCAGATTTGCTACTAGATCATTTAGCCTGACTTCCTGCCTGTCCCAGGCCGGGGAAGCGTTAGCCAGCTGCTCTTCACAGAGCCAAATGACTTGCGTTTTACTAAAGCATGGCTTCTACAAAGGTGTTCTGTCTGAACTGAAGACTACCAATGAAAACCACAGTTTTGCGTAGGTACCTGTGCTAATGATTAGTCAACCTCCTTGTTAAATATTAACGCTGTATTTTCTACCTGCATTTGTCTGGTTTCAGCTTCCAGCCGTACATTGCTCGGTATACATATCCTGATCCTCACGTGTTATCATCAATTTCCTTATAATTAGTTTCAGGTCTCTGAAGAAAACACCAAACAGCACCAGGCTTGGTTCAGGCTTTGAAGAAACCAACTAAAAACCTTCTACATGCTTCCCATCAATGGCTGCTTGGGGCTTTTTTTTTTTTAATTTCTCTACTTCTCTCAGGTATGTAGCTTCGTATTCCCTGAGTGTACAGTGGTGGGGGGGTCTTTTTAAACAGTAAGTTGTTTGGTAGTCAGCCAGGTATCTTATTTTAAAAACCTAAGAACGTGATATCTACCCATTAATTTTTAATCAAGTAAATTGTTAATTTCCCCAAAGAACAAAATTTGATTTGACAAGGCATATTTTCTTTTATTTTTAGAAAAAGTTACTATTTTATTACCGGCTGCGTGTACCAAAACATATCAACCAAATAGATCTGCCAAATCAAACTCTCCCTAACAGGACAGCTTTTCTTTCCATATTTTACAGACAGGCGCAGTGAGAGTATTCATCTCTGGTTTGAAACAGGCTCCCACCAATATCCCCTGTTCGGCTTAATTGGATCGGATGCTGTGCTATGTGTATTCAAGATCCTGCAACTCCGAGACATCTAAAACAAGTAGAACTAAGTATTTGATTAATATTTAAACATAGCAAAACTGCCAAAAATTGCAGCAGATAAGTTTCTTGGGCAAGATTTCCCTGACAGGATACCAGTAACTTCCACTGAAAGGAGCCACTGATAGTTACTCGTATCCTGAGGGGGAGAGTCAGAGCCCTGGAGATCTACTTAGTTGTCTGCTTTCTGTGCACATAAAGGCAGAATACATAACAAGGTCATGACAGGCCAAAAATAGCAAATCTTCAAGCAGTTGCAATTCAAATAGATACCAGATCTGCTGGAAAGCCAGCCACTTGACCAGCATGCAGAATTTCTGGACATCACTACTTTTATAGCATTTTAAATTTTACGACCGTTTTTCAAAAGTGAAGAAAAATAATAGGTACATACTTTTCAGGGTTTTCCACTTCTTCAGTAACAAAATTGAGGTAAAACCTAGAAGAGAGTTATAAAATGTATTATAAGGGCTTGGTAGATTTTGATTCTGTATTTCTTTCC
The DNA here is from genome assembly GCA_013396915.1 of Stercorarius parasiticus. Taxonomy (NCBI): domain Eukaryota; kingdom Metazoa; phylum Chordata; class Aves; order Charadriiformes; family Stercorariidae; genus Stercorarius; species Stercorarius parasiticus. Next base: position 369,796 of record VWZL01002387.1, on the reverse strand, counting down.
CAAAGAATCAGGAAGATGATTTTAGTTAAGGACCGTTATTAATTGCAGTAGACTTCGCAGACTCACGTTTGGATTAAGGAGAGTGTGAGATTTAACCTTCCTTCATCCCCACAATTAGGAAGGGAAATCTCAGAAAAGACAGCAAAGCAGATAGACAAAAACTATATAATGTCTGTGCAGAATTAAATTAATTTTTTTCCCCAGCATACTAGGCAAATCATGGTTTACCCTAATCCTGTATACAAACACACACGCACCCTCAAACCTCATATTCCATTTGTGGCTGCAGGTTTTTACAATATCAAGTTATACTGGCAAAAATTCTCATCAGGGTACTCAGCAAGGACCTTTTAACAATAAAATCAATAAAGCTTCAAAAAGACCCCTCCTAAAACCAGGATTTTGACAATAGCGTGTCATATATGATCACAAACCCAGGCTGCTAATCCTGCCTGTTCTTGCTCAGCCTCCAGCACAGGTTGCACTCCGGTCGTATTCCAGCAGCGTGCAAGAGACAGCTACGTATGGGAATTCATGGGAACTACTCACCGGGCACGGCCCTGCATACAAAGCAACTGTAAGCCTCAAGGTCGCTGAACCCTCTGTTCTGCATTTATTAGCACTTCGTCTGTGCATCACTGGATCACACAGATGTACCTGGCTCAGATACGGGCAACAAAGTCACATCCTGGCTAATTAAACAGAGCAGTCAATACAGTGCTTATGCTGGCTTTCTACTTTTATACGGGAAGACAAACGACATCTGACCCAACTGTGCTGCAGTGAATAAACAAATGGTACCTGATCTGGCAGAAAGCCTGGGAGCTTTTCTCCATCGCAGGCCTTGGACCAGATCTGGGTTAGCAGAACAAGTTAGCGCTGGCTCACGGTTTTAAAAAAATGTGATTTTGTGACCGAGCATGAAAGTCTGTAAAACTAGATTTGCCATCTTATACAATCCACCTCAGTACTTGTTTCTAAACTTGCCAGTGCACAGAGCGCAAAAGAAGAGACTGGGGTAGTTCAAAGGACAGATGGCTTCTGCCAAGTAAGGTGTTCGGCTACTTCTCTCTGGTCTTAGTCCTGCTTCTAAGCAGAAGTAATTTGACAGCCCTGCATCTGTCCTTTTATTGATGCAAAGGCATGCTTCCTTGCTTTCTTTTCTCTACTTGTCCTTTTTCATCCAGCATTTTACATACCCATTTGCTCTTCGCAGGGTGAACCCACACACATATAAGAAATACTAATTTTTTTTTAATTCTTTAAAGCCGTATCATTAAAAGTTAATAGTCTCATCGGCTGTGCATAAAACTCTGCCTGCATCCTGGGACGCGACACCACCACTTGCAGCACTCCTTCACGTTCACCTTATTGGATTGATTTAGCCCCACGAAACTGATAGTGCAAGGGTATTGACACTCCACTTAATGGTCTGCTCTTCTCTGCTCTGAGGCAATCAATTTGAGCTGGTGACAAAGACAAATAGTCAGCTGGGAAGAACCACTAGCCGAATTAGATCTTTTTCTGCTAATTTCTTTTATAAGTGGCAAATGAGGACCTTGAAATAAAAGTCAGAAGGTGTAAAGGAAAAAGAGAGGTGATTTTTCTTGTAGGGGTTTGGAACATTAGGTGGCAAATGGAAAGAAATGGGAAGGAAGCAACAGAACAACAGGTTTTTTTGATGTAGCATTTTACAGTAAACAAGCTCTGCCTCGGTGATGAATAATTTTAAGAGTTTTTAAAATGGCCCTCATACAAAAACATACAGTTAGGTTAATGTTTTAAAAGTGAGAAACCATCACATGTATGGAGAGGACTGAGACAGAGGCAGTTATATGAGAGAGAGGGAAGAAGGTAGAAACTGTCCCTATAATGAGTTCAATTTCGTTGAGGCTTCAAAATATCAGGCTTTTTTCTTATATATCTATCACAGATAAAGGCTTTGGACTCTCTTGAGATTCCCACCACCATTTATTAGAAAAGTTCTGTTCAGTACTTCAGTGTGCGTGTTTATAATGCTCCTGCAGCCGGGGAGTTACAGGCAGGCAGAGAACCCATTGTCCCTCCGAATTAAATAATAAAACCCTTATCTCTCAGCCCTCTCCTTTTGTGCGAGGTAAAGTACGTGGCTGCCTGTGAGGCTATAGAAAGGAAAGGGAAGACCTGCAGACAAAGTTATCTCGAAATAAGCCCACTCTGCACATTGTAGTCTTTCCCCCCTGCCCCCTACGCTGCTGCTGTAAAAGCACGTCGGCACTGTGCGATGTGGAGCCCTCGCTAAGCATGAATAAATCGTAAGGCAGATTTGAAGAGCGGCAGCACCTTTCAAACCAGCTGCTATGTACTTCAGTGCGGGAGAGGGAAAGAACTTGAAAGAAAATTCTGAGCAGGATACTTGAAGGCAGATTCTCCTGCCTTTGCTCACAGTCAATTGCACTTGACTTCTATGGAAGCCAGTTGCACTTCTTGTTAAGTGAGGTCCAATTCTCTTGGAGCAAGAGGCAGAAGAATCTAGTTTTTTACCTTGCTTTGTGGTCTATACTGATGTTATTGTGGTTCGCTGCTTATTCTTCAAATATTGCTTTTACAAAGCAAAGGCTGAGGTCCACAACAACTTTGTCACAGTTCCTAGATTTGTTTTTCACGTAATTATTGACTTGTTCAACAAAAATTAAAGCTTTGTTATCCCTTTTATCAAAATACCTGATGAAAAATTAAGAACGTTCCTTTTCCTTTCTTGTTGCCTTTACTTCTAGTCTTGAGAACCGAAGTAAGTCTGATTTTTTCAGTGTTCAGCGCACATTTACCTATTGTACACTGAGGAAGAAAGATCTTTCCTTTGTAGAGCTGCTTGCAGAGTAACTACTGAGCATAAGGAACAGGGGTGAGATCTACCCTTACTACATGACGTAGTTTGGCAAAAGATGTAGAACGTGCTACTCATTTCTTCATATATGTAAATGTCTTTTGTTAAAGCATAGTAGTGTGTGGTTTTGGGACAAATACTTATAGGTGTCAACTTACCAGCCTGAATAGGCATACATTCCTGAATAGAAAGCAAGTGGTAATCCCATAACACTGGCATCATTCCCCGCAAAGGCGTTTTTAAAGTGCTGTGTTTCTCCTGCAACATCAACAAAACCAATATTGAAAAATAAGCTCTTTGGTCACCTTATACTTTAAAACAAATAAATATATCACACCATGGAATATTTAATCACCCAGTAGTTCACTGACTTCAAGTTCTGCCCTTGACCTTAATTTCTGACCCAACCCTTGCAGCCGTAATCTGCCAGCAATTGTAAAAAGTTTTGTGGCGTCCCTAGTCATGCAATAGCAGAATTTGACCTATTAGGTTTTTGGGTTTTTTCAAAGCATTCTGAGCTTGATGACACTCACTGCACTGTCATCTCCAGCAGCGACTTACATCAACACGAAAGAGCAGAATGAGCTCAGTAGGTTTTACTGTGGAAAATTTCACTTGTTTAACATTTTCATCAGAGGGAACATTGCTAGCATTTCACTCACAAGCAACGTTTTTAAGGTAAAAAAACCCAATAACGTAAACATTTCAACCACTGAAAAAAATTTAGTAACTCCCTACCACATTACAGTCAGTACTGTATTAATATTACATTAAGAATTACATATCCATAACTGCAAACATGTAAGAGTTGTGTTATGCTCTTATTCATTTAAAAGGTGTTCTATGGTTTGTAAGACCTCCCTACAATATCCCATATTCCCTGAGAAGCAATGATCCTCCACAGAACAGGAGCAGGAAGAAGCAGAATTCATTCAGGCTTAAATTAGCAATGGGTCAAATCCTCTACCCAGTACTCAGTTTTTTCCGAGCCCTCAGTCAAAATTCCCACAGAAGAGGAGGCTTTTCGGGCAAGAGGAAGGTCCCAATGGGGAATCGGGGACACTGTCTGAGCTACTTAAGGGCAGCAAACCCCATCCAAACCTGGGTCTGGCCTGTTCCAAAAGTCTAGGAAAAGGGCGAATGGGAACAGAGAGAAATTTTGCACATGAAAGGAGGTGAGGGAAGAGGCATTCCAACTACCAGAAAGGAAGTGAAAGACACGAAAACAGAAAGAGTGAATCAGCAGAGCACTACACAGGAAAACTTTTATTTCAGAGCCTATTGCTAACCACAGCCTGTCCCTGAGAAACTATGCTCACCGCAGAGCCTAATGCGGTGCCATTGACTCAGATGGGAGGCCTTGTGAAGCACCATAAAAGCTCATATCCCCAGGGACAGAGCCAACGACTGCGATAATTTTAGATAAAATCTGCCACCAATTCATTATAAAGCGCTCCCCGTTCTGACCCTTCTGCACCAAATGGCTCCTTGTGCTTTGGGTAGTTATTGTCTAGCGTTATTGTAACGCGAGCGAGCTGGGCCTTGTCACCACCTCGTTCCCCGCTGCTGATAGGGCTGTAATGGAAAAGCCTCTTCAGGTAGCTGAGCGTACGTCAGTGAAAAGGGTTTCCCTGCAAGCATGGCTTTACCCAAACGGCTTCCAGAGAGCCAAGGAAAGGCCTGCGCAGCCATGTCCACGCTGGGTGCTGCTGGGGAGAACAAAGGTGTGTTTTCACGTTCCTTGCTTATGCAGCAACATTGAGAAAGTCGGTAGAGTAATTCTGGCCCTCCAAACACTTCTGCTTTCCTTTCCTATTCTTGGGTTACCCCCAGACCACTGCCTTTAGCTGTACGCTTTAGTTTTGTCACTTGGAAGAAGTAAAGCATGCATACAGCATGAGCATCCAGTACTTGCAGGCAGGAAGTCCCTGAAAGCAATAGCTAACTACAGTTTCTCTGTCCAGTACAGCACCATTAACTTCACAATTTACACCACCAAAGTGGTAGAATGGCATCCACGATACTGTTTCTTTCATATATTCCCCAATTCTGAGCCCCCTCCGCCACCACATACCCAGTACCGAACAGGACTAGGCACTAGCCCAGCTAAAGGACACTGGCACATGCTTTGGGGAGGGGTGCGCCCACCCTGCCCCTTTCACAAAGTTCACGCCAAAGGCAAATTACAGAGAAGAGCAATCCTGTCGCTCGTTTGAAAAGCGAGTCTGATCGGAATAGACTTATTGGCATGCTGAAGGAAATACCAGTTCATCCCAGTGTAGTTCCGCTTCTAATCAATTACATGACAGTACTGAGCTTCAGTTAAACAAGCACGGGCTAATTAAGAGATTTTGCTGCTATAAGCATTATTTGGTGGAGGCAGGTGGGGAAAGACTTGGGAGGGTAAAGATAAAAGCACTTTAAAAGCATTTACTTTTCATTTCATACCTTTAATTAGCTGGATAACTCCAGGGACTATAATTATCAGAATTGCTACAAGCTTGCAAAAGGTAAGGAAAATCTGAATGCGGGCACTCCAGCTGACACTCGTGCTATTCAGGACCATCACCAGCGCTGCAAGGGGAAAAAGAAAAGTCAGAAAGAAATACTCGCGTTGCTGAAATTGCCAAAAAATCTCTTTGCCAGCAGAGAGGCCACACACACAATAGATCCTGGTGCGTTAAAGGAAATACACCCTGATAACCTTCTCCAGCTGCTGCCCTCCTACTTCTCCAGTTCCACTTCCAGACGCCACACAAAAAGCTCAAGCTGAGCCCCTCTGTGTGACCCACTGCATGGCCCATCCGTCTCTCCGGTCCCTGCCTGGCTCCCTCTGCACCAAATTACAGCTTTGTTTACCCAGAATCGTTAGCTGTTGGTAGGTGATCGGCTGGCAGGACCCTGCCTTGGATAAAAGAAATTAATTGCCCAACCCTTGTCACTCCAGATTTCTGTATCAGCGCCAGTTTGAGTAGAGATTTGCATTTTCAGAAAACAGTAACAATTAATAACCATATCAAGTTTTCTGACCCCCATTTAGGCCCCACATAAATTTGTCACCCACTACCTTATTTACCCCCGGCTCCTCTTTTCCAGTCTTTCTTTTCCATTATTGCCGTACCACCAGGGATGCAGGAGGGCCAGAGTGCAAGTAACATGCCCACCTTTGTTGGGAATTGGTGAAGAAATAGAGACTTTTTATTTCGTGAAAACAAAGCCCAGGTCTGCTCCTCACCAACATACGGAGAGATAAGTGAGGAGGGTTTTTGTGTCCTGCCTGCTCGGTTCACATCTCCTTCTGGCTCAGGGAGGGCATCTTCTGGCCTTTACTACAGCACTGACTGACAGAAGGACGGGAGGTCTTATCATTTGAGCGCCAGTTATTCTAGCTTATTTAAACAATTACCCTGGCAAAACAGAATCAATAAAGGAGTTTAGATATTAAAAAAAAACCAAAAAAACAAAAAAACACCAAAACCAACAAACCCCATATGTAGCTAAAGAACAGAAAACGTGAGTCATTTCACTAGATAAAAAGTCCCTTTCCCCCTCTGCTGCAGGGAAAGGCAAACACAGTCAAACAAGCCTGCTCGCTCATCTTCTCTTTCTTGCCATTGTACGGGGCTTATGAATTAGCTCCTCATCACAGTCCTCCTATACTTCAAACTCTCTCAAGAGCACTGGTCTCTGTCATCAGCCATATCACGCATCTTGGGATGCATGAAAACACAAGTTGCTATCTCCCGCCAGAGAGATAGCAACCGGGAGCTGGTTTGTATGAGCTAGCATTGTAAATCTGGCAGGGCACAAGCTTTCTGGCAGCAAAACCCACTGATTTATCCCAAGTCTTTTATACGGGTTCTGTCCACCAGGCAAGGCCAAAAAATATATCACAAAAATTCTTCCTAAATTAAACCAAAAGTAGTTCTGTTTTAATAGAAAAGGGAGAAAATTCCAAGTAATCTTGATTTCAATGTATTATTTAGATATTTTTAACAAAATAAAAATTCCAGAAAAAAAAATAAAGTACTTTCTGAAATTTTTATTTGGGAAAGAGAAGACCCCATGCTCAAATGAACAATTTACCAAAGTTAACATGAACTCACAACATCACTTAATGTGAATACTTCATCAAAAAAGAACTTAAAGGTCAAAATGTTTTTCCGGTTCTGTATTTCACCGTATTTCAGAACTGACATGTTCTTTTCTAAGTCACAAAGAAATCACTTTGGCTTCTGCAAAGTATCAACTGAGATCCAAATACTTATTTTTTGCTTCATTACTTCTGTGTATACCTATACTTGTCAGGAACCAGAAAATCTCAGGGGCCTGATTCGTTACTCTGTTGCCTCGATACTGCCCTGACATATCTTCACTTATTTAAATGTTGAAAGATCCCTTTAGATTGCTACTGACTATTAGCGCTGATTGAGGTGCCCCCTCTTTTCCTAGGGCTCGATTACCAGGAAGGTTAACACCTGTCATTTAAGCAAAATACATATAAAATATTCATTTGATGTTTAAGTTGTAAAGACAATCCAGTGCCGTAAGCAAGCACCGGTACATTTCAAATTTCCTAGAAAGTTCAGGGTATCGTACTTTTCTTTCCTAGAAGACGAAGCCCAGGCAGGGACCAGGCCACAAGGAAGTGTCAAGAGAGAGTTTTATGTGTAAGAAAGGATCTGCAATTTGACATCCAGCTTATTCAGAGTTCAAGCTGCCTGGAGCAATCGGTCTGTTACCTTGCACAGGTCAGAAAAGGTAACGTGAGCATCCTCCCTGCAGAGAGCCCTCCTTGGGGTTTTCTAATGCCTTGGTTTCACCCTCCTGATACACATATGAGAATGTCACTGGATGGCAAACTAGTACAAACACTAACGTCAACTCACACGGAAACTCATAACCTTCCTTGCTGGCCAGCCACACATGAATAACAAGACTCAAATCTGAGCTACATTGGCTCGAAAGAAAAAAAACGCAGGCTGCTATTTTCATGAAGACAGTCTGCTTGTGAGCAGGCTCTGTTAAAACCTTCTCCATCCCCAACTGTGAGTTCAAGCCAGCCAAATGTTTCGTCTGAGGCTTTCTAATCAAATAGTGAAAGCAAAACAGACACTGCAAGGACCTTCATTTAATTGGGAAGCTGAAGGGACGCTACACCCCCAGTCAGTCCAGCGTACGTGCTGTTAGTTTTGATGCTCCTCTATAAGATTAAGTCCCTTGCAGAGTTGGACGACTGCACAAATATAGTAGTTCAGGTTGCAGGGCTGAGACTTAAGTTCTTAGAATTTCATTTTATTGGACTTAATAGGCTATAAAAATTTAAAGTCTTGTTACAATATTTAGTCTTAGCAGTTTTGTGTACATAAAAGACATATAGGAATGTGGAGCTTACCATAGAATCATAGGATGGTTAGAGTCAGAAGGGGATGTTAAAGATCATCTAGTTCCATCTAGTTCCCTGGGCAGGGACACCTCCCACTAGACCAGGCTGCTCAAAGCCCCATCCAGCCTGGCCTTGGACACTTCCAGGAATGGGGCAGCCACAGCTTCTCTGGGCAACCTGTTCCAGTGCCTCACCACCCTCACAGTAAAGAACTTCTTCCTAATATCTAATGTAAATCTCCCCTCTTCCAGTTTAAAGCCGTTATTCCTTGTCTTATAATATAGGGATATTTGTAGAGGTAAAGAGTCCCTCCCCATCTTTCCTGTAGGCCCCTTTTTAGTACTGAAAGGCCACTATAAGGTCTCGCCAGAGCCTTCTCTTCTCCAGGCTCAACAATCTCAGCTCTCTCAGCCTGTCTTCATAGCAGAGGTGCTCCAGCCCTCGGATCGTCTTTGTGGCCCTCCTCTGGACTCGATCCAACAGGTCCATATCCTTCTTATGTTGGGGGCTTACACTGCTATCATGTATCAGCATCATACTGGTTGTGCGAGCGACTGGATAGTGAAAGGCAACGGGGAAGAGGAGTCATGAAGAAAGCTGCTAAAGAGCAGGAAAAGAATGTGACATCTGTGCTAGGATTCAAGAGGGAAGTTATATCTTGGGACTATGCTCATTATTCAACACCTCTCTTCTATGAATAGTGCCTTATGGAGATACTTCAAGAAACTGATCGCAGGCACTTTGATACAAGATCACAGCAAGGATCAGAAGGAAGCAGCAACCCCCTGGAAAAAAGGACAGTGAAAGGAGGACTCATCTCTAATGTTGCCAACTAAAAATCAGGCATCTAGGCATGGCTGCGTCCTCAGTGAAGAGACAGTTGCCTCCAGAGAATGAATAATAGCACCTCTTTCAGATGCCTATCTCAAATGAGATGAGTTGCCTTCAGGAAGCATCGCATTCCCTCTTTTTCCACTAACTCTACGGGGGAGCATAGACAATTACCTTAAACTAAACACCTAAGTAAAAACGAGATGAATCCGAACCAAGGGGAGTATGGAGGGAGAATAAAATGGTGTTCATGAACAATCAAACACAATGGTAGCACCGATCGTGTTGCTTTTCACAATCTCTTTCCTTCACACAGCCGCAGCTATAGATGGTTAATGAAATCTAATGGGAGAAACAGCAGTAAGCATTACATCCTGGCCTACTTTTCAAAAATATATGTACATATGTATATTGCCTCAGCAGGAAGCCAAGGAAACTACCTTCCCCTAACTTGTCAGGTCAAGGCATTCACATATACCCTCAATTTGCGAATCCTAATGCATCAACTAAAATGAAGTCACAGGAGGCACAAAAGCACCCATCAGAGCGGCTTTTGCTATCCCTGCAAGCAAAAGATGTCTTAATTTAAACTGCTTGTCTGAAAACCGCCAGCAGTAGAGAGTAACATCTGTAACATCTGCCATGATGGGGAAAAAAAAAAAAGGCAACTAACTATAGACTCACACACACACCAAATTTATACCAATAAAGCTTTTGGCTGGACTATTTGCCAGCAAGCACTGATAGATCTGTACAGCTCACCTTGATTTTCAAGCATAATTTTGCCTCTAACAGCCATAGTTTGGGGTATTTGAGTCTTTTTGGCAGACCTCCAAATAAAAGAGGTGGAATTTTTACATTATTGTAGTGAAAAATGCCCAAAACACACATGAATGAGTGTAAAAACTTTGAAAACAGGTGTGAGTTGGTAACCTGCTTTCAGTCTCACAGTTTTTAATAGCTGAAACCTGTTTATCTGCTTTCTGATATGGAGGCCAAGTGAAAAGATTAGAACAGGCTCAGTTAAGATTGCGTATCTGCTCGGGTTACATATTGATAGTATGATTCAATACCTTTGCACAGCATAATTTATCCCTTCCTGTTTTACCAATATATTTAAGCTTACCATTAGGAGAAAAATTAAAAAAATATAAATAAAGCAATACATGAATATAGGCGGTTTTCGCCCTGTCTGTCGCCATGCTTTGCCGTGGTCATAGGCAGGGAGGTAGGATGTTCCTTCACTAGAATAAACGATAAATATGAAGGAGTCTACCAGCTTTCACTTAAAGAGGGAAATTAATTTTTAACTCTTTTTCCTAAAAAGACCACCTTCAGCATCAGAACAAAGGCAGACGGCATCACTTCTGCTTTGTGTCCAACTCAAGCCAAGCTGGGCATTTAGAAGGCTTCATTCTCCTGTTTGCATTTTCTTCAGCTGTCCTTCCCTATGCTGGGACACATCCAGGTTCTCTCGCCTCTACCTGGCCACTTATTTTCATAAAAACTGTAGGAATTAAATATCTTTGAGATCTCTGCTCTTCTCTCAGGTACAGTTAAACTGACTGAGTTTAGAAAAAGTTTATGGCAGACTTCCAGATGGACTGAGATATGCACATCTTGTATTTGCCTAGGTTTTTCTCTTTATGGAGATTTGCTTGAGAAATACCAAGTGAATTAAAGTGATTTCTAAGTCTGAAAAGAACAGGCAGCCTTTACTTGAGAGGTTCAGAAAGCTGGGGTATCTGAAGAGATCCTCCAACACAAGCATCCTTTTCTCTACCGAGCCATTGAAATGTCCGGACTTTTTGGTTGGTTGTTTTTATCTCAAAAAATAAAAAATAAAAATGAAAGCACCATATTGTGGAACAGAAAATTTCCTTCTACAGATTGTTCAAAATTGCTCAGAACAGATGTGATTTTGAGGGGAATTTTGTGCCCAGCACGTGCTTTTCCCCTATAAATAATAAACCAAGAATGAGGGGGTTTTTTTAAAGGTCACCATCTCCAGTAGTTCCATTTTAGCTTTCATCTGGTCTCCATCTTCTCTGCAGCACTGTTGTTCTTTTTTCACTGCAGAGGCACTGAGGTGGAATGATGCGGAGCAGAACGGGCTGTAGCCCCTCTACAAGAAGGACTTGTTTGAAGTTGGTAGAGGAGCAACAGTATTTGCCACTCCCCGTCATAATCCTGGTTGCATCCATCTCAGGCAACCTTTTAATAATAGGCTTAAATTGCAGAAAAGGAGGTTTAGGTGGGAAAAAGGAAATAAATGAGAAAAGCTGTCTTGGGACAGCAATAGAAAAAACTGGGCTACAGTATTATTAGGTGAAGCTTTAGAAACACTCTCTCTGGAGGTTTTAAGAACGTTTTAGAATGGTCTTAAACATCCACCAGAAGGGGTTTAGATATGCTGATTGTGCTTGGAGGCAGGAGATCAGCTGGAGATTTTTCAAAATCTCTTCCTGCCCTTTCTAGCTTGATCAGAAACGACAACGTAAAACTACAGAAGGAAGTCTCATCCAAGGACAGCATTTAATGGTGCTTCCCACTACCCTTCCCTCATGCGATAAAGACAGATAAGCAGCACGCACTCTGTCATCGCGCACAGGAGGGAAGAAGGACCAGGAGCGGATAAGAAGACAAAAGGCACATTGGTTCACTTTCTGATTAACTTAAAGTTTTCAATGGAAGCAAACACTACCTTTGGCACCATTAAATTGGACTATAAGATCTTCAGGGCTCCAGTGTGTCTGTTCAGCTCAACAACCCTTTAATCTTACCTATCACCCCGCCTACACGCACAATACAAAACGTTCATAACAATGACCACCACAACAGCTCATTCTTACCATACAGGAATAACAGTCACACACTCTGGGATCCCTGAGCTTAAGTATAACATATGATCAACAACTACTACAAACGAAACTCCACTGTAGAGTATAACGCAAAGAATGTAAATAAAGCCTTAGCCTGAAATGTCACCGTTTTCCTCAGCGCTGTCCCATCCACCATCACAAATTTCCTACAGGAATCCCTTCTTTGGGTGAAATGACAGCTCATCCTACCTCTGCCGTACAGCTCCGCGCTTGCCATAGGAGCAGTCTGCTGTGAACTCCTCTCTCCCTTTAGGCTGTAATTATTTCAGCATAACTCCACACCCCACATCCCCCCTGCAATGCTGCTTCTTTGTTTAATTACTTTGCGAAGCCCTGGCTTATCACACAGATTTTCAATTAAATTAAAAGCAATAAAAACCTATTTCAAATTGTTCACTTATTGTGCTTGAATAACATGCACTTAACAAAATGCTTTGATGGAGTCCTCACTTAACATTCCTTCTGTCTCAGTGACCTTGAAGTTACCGAACATCTGTTTTGCCCTTACCTTGCACTGAAATATTTTAGACAGATGTAGCTATAAAAAGTCATTGACCTCAAAATTCAAGCCCTTAATTCAATTATTCCTATGAAACCTATAGTTTGTGCATAATTAAGTTAGAAAGAAACACGGTCACATACTGATTTTTTTAACACTCCTGGCAGAAGGGAACTCTTATCAAGAGAGCTCCTACAAAAAGCCACAGTAACCTGGAGACTGGAAATTTGAATGTCAATTGAACTCCCTACCCCCAAAGAAAGAAAAAGTCATCTGATCCTATTATTGTGCAAAACCGAAGGGGTCTCCTGTGTGCCTTTGATCATTTTGCATGTCTTAATTCCTTTTTTTGGTCCTTTTGTTTCTGATATGTGCACTGACCAAATTGAAAGGAGCAATCTGTTACCAATTACTCAGGTCTACTCTGCACTCTCCTCCCAGCACAGCTGAATGTGAAAGCGTGCAAGGAGCATCATCAACCAGTGACCAGAGAGAACCGGAACCAAGCTTCTGGCGCTACAGGCACATGGCTCCAGAGTCCCATTCACATCACGATTTGTGCCCTCACGTTTCATAGAATCATAGAATCATCATAGAATGGACCTTAAAGATATCCCATGGGCAGGGACACCTCCCACTAGACCAGGTGCAGTCTCCCACACCAGCCCAGGTACACCATAAAGCTCCTGGTCTCAGGGTAGCCTCCCTTCTTCCACTGGCAATTATGGGTTCTCTGTAGCCCTAAATGATCCCTTTTACACCAATTGCAAAGTTAGCAAGGGCAGGATAAGCTGCTGGTAACAGACAGGCATTTTCATCAAGCTGTACGCCCTGCTCTCAAACTCATCAGTTGGGTTCCTGCTTCCTGAACCGCAGGCGCCTCGATAAATTTTGTTGCTATGAAGGACAGAGTGGGACTAGGGAAGATGATCTCATGTCGCCTGTGCTCCACTCGAGAGAACTACATTTCTACATGGCATCATACTTGGCACTCAATTGCCTCCTAAAACAGAGGTAGAGCAAAGCACTTAAAATCAGGTAATCATTCTTCCATATCTCTGGCACTGGCTCACCATCTCTTAGGGACTGAAATTGCTTCCACAAAAGCAACAAGAGTTCTGCCATTAATTAAAATGGCAACAGAATCAGCCTTAGCAATAGATTTTCCCTGCCGTTAATAAAGTCTGCTATTTTTTTTTTTACTACTGCATATGTTCACAAACACACATACCCGGGGAAAAAGTCACGCTGATGCCCTTGGCACTGGACGCACAGTCATTCTGTAATGATTCACATCAAACCATTACCTGTTCAGCATACAATTAACTTTTTTGTCCTTTTTTTTTTTTTTTTAAACTTACATCATCTTTACCCTTCCCTAAAAGACAAAATTGGATACTTACTGATGCCAACAGCTGTAATAAGTTTAATCGCAAGTTCTGGGATTTCACACTGCATAAAGAAAGGTTCCAAAATATAGCGTCCAAATGCCAACGATATCACTGCTGTGGCAGCAGGGCTAGAGAGAAAACAAACAACAAAAATCATGAAATTAAGCTGCAATAGCACACAGACAACATTCATACAGGACCATACTATAACTTCACTGCCGCAGAACCGTGAACCACACTTAATTGTGGGTCGGTGCCTGCTTGCAACTATGCTGCCTTGTACCGTCATTTCTGAATGGAGCAGGAAACCATGAGCAGCTTCGCTTTGCTCAGTGGTTCTGATCTTGACAGCATCACTTCTCGCCCGGATCGCGCGTACAACTGCCATGTTGTGAAGCGGCCGTAAACAGAAAGGGAAGGTATCGATACAAATCTTCATTTGCTCGCTTGAAGTGAACACGGACAGAATTACATTATATGGGCAAAACCCTGAGAAAAAGTCGTTGAGGACTGAACTTTAGTGGCCGGGTACATCTCACCCCTCAGAGACACAAGGAGATTAATTTCAATCAAGCTGATAATTCAGCTTTACTGAAAATAAGTATCCAAAACCTACCCAAGTCTGCTACTACAATCTGAGACAATGCAAAAAATGAATGAAAACATGATTTCCTAAAATGCAAATAGAATTTGTTCCTTTCATTGACTAACAACTTTCTAGCACTGCAAGTGAGAGCAAAAATCCTCGAAGTACAGAAAGCACCTACCACGGAACAGAGAAATGCAAAGGCATGCAGTTGTTGCATTTAGAAATTTGAAATGCTCATGATATTCATACAGCCGTTCTCTTTGAGGCAAGCTAAATGTTTGCCAGAAGCCTTAGCACCGACACATATTAACAGCAAATTACCCTATGCCTCACATCAGGCACCATCAGCATATTACAGTTCCCGTGATCTGTTCAGGTTGGGTTTGGGAGGACAGTTTCACCCTTCCTAGGACAACTGGTGGCATCTGGGCTTCATCACGCACTCACACACAATAAGGACAAAAGGGCATATGCTTCTGCCTCAAAGGATTTTTGAGTTAAACAAGAATCCAAGCAAATTTATTGTGAGAAAAAAAAAACAAACTACAGCATTCAATAAAATAATACCTCACCTTGCAGAATTTTAATAAAAATATAGTTGCTAAAAATGCTATGGACAAGTGTAAAAATTCTGCAGAGAAGTTGTTATCCTTCATCAAACAATAAAGGAATTTTCCACAAGGGAGTTTCGCTCGTGAAACAAAACTAACTTTCTTAGAGTTATGACTCAACCAAAACATCATGCATTGCGTTGGACCAAACTGTGGAGCAGCAAAGAACAGAAGTATCTTCCTTGGAAAGTCTCTGCATGGACGTGTGAGGGCTGCTGCTTGTGCGTCACCCACACACGAGGACTGTTCTTTTCGCTGGCCAACAACTGGCTTTGCAACCTTTGCCTTCGCTCAGGGACCAAGTGTCCTCAGCGCTGGATTTACACAGGCATTTAGTGACTCTACCTCAGTGCAATATCGCCAATTTACATAAGAAGATCACCAAGCCTCCGGCTTTTAAGCACTGCAGCCTGCCAAAAGTAGTTTGAAGTATCCTAGATCAGATGAAAGATCAGATCTTTGGAGCTTTCCCAGACTTTTTTTTCTCAGTCCCAGCTCATTTTTCCAGAACTTGAATTTTTCATTCTAAGAAAGGTCTTTTTAAAGAGGTCTCTTAAATGCTGCTATATCCATACCAGTATGTTTTTAAAAACATAGCTCCTAAATTATACCTCTAATAAATAGCTGTGTCTCTCGGATTCCTGTGTTTGGGAGAATATGCCCCATCCCTGGAGGTGTCCAAGGCCAGGCTGGATGGGGCTTTGAGCGGCCTGGTCTAGTGGGAGGTGTCCCTGCCCACGGCAGGGGGGTTGGAACGAGATGATCTTTAAGGTCCCTTCCAACCCAAACCTTCCTATGATTCTGTGATGCTGCTGGCAGTGTAGTGAAGCCATGGGGGAGGAAGCTGAAGGAATGGGGAATTGATTGCAGTCAATTCCTCTTGACTGCAATCCTAAAGACAGACAGGCTGCCCCCTAACAACTGTGCGTTCAGGAACAGACAGAAAGGGCATTGCCAGCTTTTGTTGAAGGACAAGGAGCACAGAAAGCTACCAGGAAAGGAGCAGGTATAGTGCCCCAGCACATACCACAGGTGAGTGAGTCACTTGGCAGCACACTCTCACCCGACCTGTGTTTAGCAACCACCATCATTAAGCACTACAGACAATGCATTCACACAGTCTGGCTTCATTTGTTTAAAAAAAAAAAAAAANAAAAAAAAAAAAAAAAAAAAAGAGGCATGTAGTATACCCACAACCTGACTTTTGGGGAGGAAAAAAGTTCCTACTTGTACTGGGTGAGGAACAGCGCAGTGTAAGGCACATCTAAACAGCAGGTGATGCTGGCACCATTTAATCAGAACGTGGGCAGAGTTTAAGTGTGTCCTAGACTGTAAAATAGTGACTGAAAAGATATACAAGAACAGGAAATATTTATTTTTGTTGCGGCTGCTCCACCAGCCCGTGGGTGTGATAATCCTCCGATCTTCCAGAGGAAAAAACGGCTTAGCTAAGAAGTGAATGTGCAACTTCATCTACTGAAAAAAGCACTCAGATACGCATTAGGTCTCGACTTTTTTGCTAGCAGCAGCCAATTAGTTTACCAACGCAGGAGTCAGATATAAAACTCTACACAGAGTTTTGGCAGAGCTGCTCTGATCATCGCAAGTTATAACAAGTACGCCTCCCTTGCTGCCTCTCAGATTTGATGATTAAAGGATCCACTGATGTTCCTTCCCATGCAAGATGATTATTTTCTGGGTGTGGGGCAGATCACGATGACTAAGGGTGTTTTCATGACACTCCTGAGACACTGTCATATGTAAAAAAAACAAGAAGTTTACAAGGAGAGGAGTTTATGAAGCCTGGTTTCTTGTGGCTATTTGTGCCCAGGTTAATAAGGTCCCCCTGCCTAGTAAGGTGCAGGCGAAGAAGGGGATTTCTAACACTGCTCGCTTTTGTTGATTCTGTGATGTGCAGTGATATAACTACATTCACAACACTGTGCTGCTCACCCTGAAAACATAGGTCTGTTTCCTCCGTCTCGTTTTCGTTTTTGGCAAAAAAGTTACTACAGTTAAGACATCTGCTCTTTCATCACGTTTGATGGAAATTATGCAGTTAATTCAAAGGTTACATATGGGTGGGGAGGACGGAAGGGACCATCTGACATACACAATGATTTCCTCCGGAAACAAGATAAGGATTTATAAATTCATAATGACTCAGCACCGTCAGTGCTCAACTCAACAGTCTATGCTAGAACTTGTCAATATTATGTAAACATGGTTGTGATTTGAAATGAGGCGTGCGCTTTTGTGAATAATTTGCTGATTGCGGAAGAGAGGGAAAAGGAGTGTTAGCTAGCCTGAGGCAGGAATGCAGCATTCCTAACGTCATTTTGCATAAGTGAGTTGCCCTGTTCTACATGTAACAAGCTCTCCAGCCTCAGAAATACTGTAAAAAAAAAAAAAAATTAAAAATTCAAAGAGCCACATTTGAGTTCGATACAAAGATCCATTTACATTATGCAAATTTATTTTATATGATTCAATGATTCGGCATCTTCATATTGCAATTCACCTATACAATGTCAAGGGCAGCATGAGTCACAGGCTTACACACCAAAACAAGACTTTAGACATTTTAGATATATAAGGACTTGATGTTGCTTTATTTGGCCAGCCAGTGCTTTTCATAGTAAACAAGAGTTAAGTTCTCCAACACCCCATAAAAACAAGAAAAGGGGGCCTGAATTGACATATAAAGAATACATGGTGGCCCCAAATCTGAAAACTACCGGTCAGTAGCTTCACCAGGGGTTATTTCTGTATCCACAAATAACAGCAACCGCACCAAAAGCTAGTGCCAAGGCTGAGAAAACACAAAGGTGACTTCCCTCTTCCACTATACTATAAATAG
Source organism: Stercorarius parasiticus (assembly GCA_013396915.1). Lineage (NCBI taxonomy): Eukaryota > Metazoa > Chordata > Aves > Charadriiformes > Stercorariidae > Stercorarius > Stercorarius parasiticus. The sequence continues at coordinate 351,881 of VWZL01002387.1, read as the reverse complement.
GCATGGGCATTAGAATTATTAGTGACATTAATGGATACAGTAAGCTTAGCAAAATTAAAGCAGGTAGCTGAATTTCTGTCAGGCAGTTGTCTTCGAATCTCCCCCCCCCATACACGCACATATGTCTTTTTGAATGTTTCAAGGCTGACAAGCAAAATAGCGTTGTTAAATTCTCTGTAGCAACCATACTAAAAGAACACAGCTCATTGATCAAGACATATTTGGTTTGTCTTGCCCATCGTGTATTGGAGATTTTTTCTTTATGACTGGAAAGTGTACTGCCATCAGAAAAGAAACACAGAAAAGCCACGATAGACTTACCGAATGATGAGCAATTCAACCCAGACTCTCACAAAAGCTGGTAATGGGCCAAAGGCCTCCAGGATATAGGTGTAGTGACCACCAGATTTCTTAATGCATGTTCCTAGTTCAGCATAGCAGAGGGCACCTGTGAGAATTAAAGTGTGGCATCACAAGACATATCCAGAAACACCTTTCTAAACATTTATAAGCTAAACAACGGAGCTGCTGTGGTATCACAGCTACTTTGGATATATTTTAATCATTTGTTTCGAGCAATTTTGCTAGTTTTAATTAATTCAGCTAGACTTGCAGTTAACCAAACTGTACGTATATCCTGTTACATTTACGTATAAAGCCACGGCACAAGCTGTTTGCTATCAACACATTTCATCATTCATCTTTATCTCTTGAAAAGGGACAACAAAACGCTGTGTCATGCCAGCTATGCAGCTCCCCACCCACCCTGACTGCACCACTAAGTGAAAGCCTTCTGACACATTTGCTTGTTACCAAACGATGATCAGCTCCTTTCAGCCCCAGAGATGCCTAGCTCAGCCTCCGAAGAAAAGCCCTGTACAACTGGGGAAACCGTATTCCCGCTCCTCAGCCACAGGCGAAGCAACCGACTGGCCAAAATTTGGAAGAAGGAATTGCAGGTTAAGAATTTTCCTTAATAGCTCTCCCAACATCTTACATACAAAATTCAGGGGATGGCTTAGCCCTGGTTTTTCAACACTAGTGCAGTGTTGTCGTGTACTACTAATGCAATGAAAGCTCAGTTCGTTTCTGCACTGCCTTAAATACAGACCACTTCACGTCTTCACAGCAGGAGGTTCACTTCATCCTTTGATGCATTTACACTGACTGAAATAAAACCCAGATCATCTTCCTATTGCTGCATCATTTCACACAGAAGTGGTTCAGGCCCCTTCGGAGCAAGTGCTAGTGGCGTTCCCATCAAGGAGCAGCTCTCAGAGAGCTCCTCGAGGCTGCTGCCGGCACAACGCGCTGCCTCTGCCATTACAGAGCAGGCAAGAACTATGAGGACCTGAGGCTTTGAGCAACCTGGTTTACTGGGAGGTGTCCCTGCCCATGGCAGGGGGGTTGGAACTAGACGATCTTTAAGGCCCCTTCCAACCCGAACCACTCTGTGATTCTGTGTGATTCTGTGACCTGCCTGAAGCCTTCTTCACCCATGCACCATCTGCTACTGTTGCTCAATGAGCCATCACCCAGTCATAAAGCCAGCGGATTCTCAGCTCCATGGGTGGACCGCATCAGTAGAGAAGCGTACCACCTCTGATAAATGTAGGCAGCCCTTTTAGAAGAGTCTGAGAAGGCAGATGAAAACAGTAATAAAGTTTGTAAACACCGCATCACATAGAGATGATCACAAAGATCAGCATCATATATGAACTCAATTTCGACTCTGTTCCCCGCATGCTTTTATGCTGCGGCGCTTTAAGAGGAAAACTACAGTTGTCAAAACCACATAACATGTACACATTATGACAAATTCCATCCTTGTTCATTGGCTTTGTTTGGGGCTTTGCAAGAATGTGGCAGCTTTTACCTGCTGTTCGTCATCTGACCTGAAAATATACCGAAAGGAATTGTTACAGCCACATTTAAAAAAAACCAAAACAAAACAAAAAACCAAAAAAAAAACAGTGGATGGGTTTTCTCTTGCCAGCCTCTTCTGTTGAGGTTCAGGATGAAATGAAATCGTGTTTCGATACATGTTATACACACAGCCGCAGCAAGACCTTAAGTGGTCTTTGCATGTGGTTTTACTATATGAAAAAAAATATGAAAAAATAACTGTAACAGGTCCATTCAGAGAAAGAGATAGTATCTTTTGCTGGGCCAAATTGCACAGTTCTTCATATCCTGAGTTCTGGAAAATGACCTAGAAAATCCATCTGATAAAAGAGTTTGGGTTTTCTTGCTGGTTTTGGTTGGTGGTTTGTTTTTTTTTTTTTTTTGTACAGACTTTACTTCACAGCCAGAAAATTACTGCTATTAAAATTAAAGCCAAAAATGCAATGCTTAAGCAAATTCTGCTTTGACTAAATCTAAAGACCAAGGTCTTCTGACAGGGTTACAAACTGCATCTGTGGCCTTTCTTTATAGGGGAATTTTGGTTACAGGCAGGACCTTCCACATTTGTACAACAGATCATGCTGCACGTTGTACCAACGCACTTAACATTTGACCAGAATGGGTCCTTACTCACTTGCACCGTCTGTTTGGCTTGGGTGGGCTTAGCCTTGTAAACAGTCCGTGTTTCTTTTAAGCTCAGAGCCAATTTACACAGGGTGGCATTTGCATGTTCCACCTATTAAGCAGACGTGTGTTAGTCTGTGTTTGTCCTCTTTACCTCCTGCCAGAAAACAAGTCGTTTCTGTTTTAAATAAAGCCAATATTCATATTAGTTCTTCAGCTTCTTTGAGATTAACTCATTAAGTAGGTCAATGGACCCCTCTGTCCCACCGAGACCAGAGTGGGGTTTTCCGCTCTGAATGGGGGCTTTGTGTACAGAACAAACAAACTGGCATTCTTCAGAATTTAATACTCCTCAAAAATACATAAAATGAGTAAAAAAACTGTCATGATAGGCAGGCCAGCAATAAAACTCACGTTACAAATTAGTTTCCATCACACTGCTTTTTGCAGCGCAGTCTTTCAAAGCAATATCACGAGCGAGGAACGAAGTAAAGAGCAGCAATACAAGACGGGGGAGAGGGGTTATTAGTGTTATTTTCTTGCTCCCTTTTGTGCCAATACAGCTTATGTCCGGTGGGAATTTTTCCTCTCAGACCAAGCTCCAGCTTCTACGGAACTAAGTCGAGCTGTCTAAACATTTCACCAGTGTTCGAGGGGAGCGACCCACATCCCCATCTGCCGGGGGCCTTACAAGCAAACCGTAAACTACCTCTTACGGCCAGAAGAAAAACGCGATACATACAGCACATTGTACGGCATGAAATGGACATTTACTTTCCCCTTTAGGGACCTGTAAGAAACAATAATTTATGCTTCCGATCTTTACCGGGCAGGCGCCGGGGGGACAGGAGCTGCATACCTCTGTGCCCTCCACACAACCTATCACACAGCAAAAACCTTCTGTAGCCCTATTGGTCCTCAAGCTCCGCACTCTGCCTCGCTATCCAATGGCAAAATCAGGCAAACGATAGCAATAATCCACCGACCGCCCCTCTGGACCAATTAGAAACTTTTAAGGGACTTACCGAAGAGCGAGAGGATACCGCACACTGTCCAGACAGTCAAGGACATGCCCACGCTGCCCGTGTTCTTCAGGATGCCTTTGGGAGAGATGAAGATGCCAGCTCCAATGATAGTGCCAATTATGATGGATATCCCCCTCAAAAGTGTCACTTTCTTCTTCAGCACAACTTTTCCCTCCTGGGCTGGCTGTCCGCTGTCCATAGAGGGCAACCTGCCATTAGCTTGCCCCTGCAAGTAGTTTCCATTAGAGACGGTGGTTACAGCAGCTTTCCTAAACATGCTCCGGGTGCCACCAGCACACCGACGGCAAGCGCAGGCAAAAAAGTTTGCAGCAGGAACTCAAGGTGGTTTTTTTTTTTTCTTTTTCCTCTCTGCGTAGCCAACTACTTAGTCTCTTCCTCTGCCCTCTCTTATCTTTCCAGCTGCTCCTCCGCACAGGTAGCAAGCTCCTAGAGCGTATTGGAGCCTTTCCTGCGATCTGAGCAGTGCTCGGGAACACCTGCGCTTTCACACTGCGAGCTGGTACTGCCCTATCATTGGAAAGTAGCTCAGCTTCCGCGTGGACTTGTATTTAAGCTCTTGTCATACCAAGTTACTCCAGCTGAATGATGATGCAAATTCTCCAGGTTTGCATCAGCCATTTGAGAAACCTCTGGCATTACTCAGCATTTCTTTT
>VWZL01002387.1:276583-347632 GCA_013396915.1 Stercorarius parasiticus | reverse complement strand
TGGTAGGGCATGTTGCACAACTGACCTGAGGGTGGTGGGAAGAACAAAGCACTCGCAAGCAAACCGAGCCAATCAAGCTAAGCACATCACCCTCGACACCCCGAGACACACTCCCAAATTTTTTTTAAAGCAAGCCAGAGCCAGGAACAAAAGCCTGCCTAAACACAAAGCTCGTCAGAGCGCAAGGGGAAAAGAAATCAAACGGGATACGTCATCCCTGGGTCTAATCCAATTTCTTTCTCGAAAAAACACCTCTTAACGAAAGTTAAGTTTGCGGGGCTTAACTTCTTGTGTCGCAGTAGATCAGCCTCTCTCACATCTATGTTACTTACCTGGAAATCTCTGCAGGGACCTGCACCCACCCAAAGAACACATACAACCCCCTTGTTGCCCCGAGTTGCCTAGCAACACACCCAAATCAGCCTAATGAAAACCCAGGGTTATTTCCACAGCACAGTAATTTTCACACATGCAGCGTGTTTCTGGGATGTCGGTAAGCAACGCCGCAACGACACTTCCCCTTAAGAAATACTATTAACATTTACGGCCACCTGGCGTGGGTGATCTGGCAGGAGGAGGACAACACCCCAGAGCACGGGATCTCCAGCGGCTCAAGGATGAAAAAGGGGATTTTGTGTTATGATAGAGCTTCCCTGACCAGATAAACAGGCAATTAGATGCATAAATACTTTTGTTTCATGACCCGATCATTCAAAATTCAAAAGCGAGAAATGAAACTGTTAGAAAGAGGAGTATTCCCATAAAACAGAGCAAGAATCAATCGCCTTCAAGCACTTGTAACCTAATCGAGGGACAGCCTGTGCAACATATGCCAAAGGGGAAAAATCCTTCGCAGCATAAGTATTGCAGCTGCTCGTGGCTTCAGATTAGATCAGTGCAAAGAGAAATGATTACTGCAGTTACTGCTCTTACAGTTACTGCTTAATTAGGACCTAGGATTGAGGAGAAAAAGAAAAAAAGATAGCAGTTAAAAAAATTTTATCATTTGAAAAGCAGGCGCTGAGCTCAGGGCACTGCTGTGCTTTCAAAATTTATGTGAGAAAGAGGAGGTCCTCCAGTATCAACACACTGCAGCTGTAAGACTTCAGTATTTTTAAAGCCACGTTATTTTCAGTTATAACTCGCCTGTGATAATTTGCACTGAGATAAAAGAAAGCATAAAAAAAAAAAAGCTTATCCGGCTTAAGTGCACGCAGGTAAGAACCAAAGTGATCGTAGCTTTTGGCTGCACGCTGGTAGCGCTTGCCTATTTTCTCAACGCATCCTACTTTTCCCTCCATCTGCTGCTGCGCGCAGCTCAGACTCCCCTTGTCACTGCACCCTGTGCCCGACCTTTCAGGGAAGCCACTGCCCCCCCCAGCCCGTGCCACAGGTGACTGCACAGACCGACCGAGGGCAGGACCTCCTCTGGTCACCGCACAGCCCAAACCGAGCCCATTTTCATGGCACCGGTTACATGCAAAGCCACGAGTAGGTGCTGTGCTACGCAGAATTGTTTTCCCCTGATGCACAGTTCATAGGCTGCCCCCCAATAAGACAACAACTGCCTGAAGTAAGCAACTAGATCAAATCAAACCAGGAAAAAGCATTAACCGCACAACCAGGTTGGGCTGCTGACCTTTATTTTAATTTTCAAAGGCTGTTTAATGAAGAAACACACGACATCTTAAAACATCTAATATTTAAGGTAATCGTTCTTAACTAATGCTTACCCTTCATTCGCACAGGAAGATGGTTCCAAGATCAAACCAAAAGCTCAATAACCTCCCAGACAATCCCAAGGCAGCTGTCTGCATTCAGTAAAAACACCAAACTTCAAATTTCATTTGACCACTAGCCAGGAAGGATGCACATTTGCCCGTTGGACATAGCTATTAACGCTCTCCCGTGCAGGGAAAAGGGTGCTTGCTTTTTCTGTGGTATAGGGGTAACACGCATGCAAAGCTTAGGACCATGTGAAATTCCCCATGAAATTCCTAAGGTGGGAATTAAGGAAGGCTGGATGCAGAAAACTCTTTTTCCTAAATACTGGCAGCTTGCTAGTGATCACGCTATTTGTAGCCTTCCCAGTGAGTACTGTTGCGTACGCCGCTTCTCAATGCTATCCACTAAAAATAAACAGAAAAATAAGAGCACTCTCTTCCCTTCGAGTTCAAGCCTTACTTCCAACTGTCAGTCCTACCCAGGATAGGGAATACTTATTTGGCGTTTGGGGATTAGTTGTTATATTTTGGAAATTTGACGAAAATTCTCTATCGCCCAGTCTTGAGGAGGGCACAAAGCTGGAAAAGGCCCATCACCGCCTGCTGCTCCCCATTATACAGTACACTCACAAAATCTGTTCCAATTATTTGTGGTCCGCCAGCCCCTTTCATTTGAATTATTCATCACAGAGCAAAGACCATGGTATCACTGTGCAACTGCAGCATATGATGCTCAACGTCTTTTCAGAGAGCTTTCCTGAAAGCGCAGGGCTTAACCTGCCCAACACTCAGAACAGCCCTGTTCTTCCATAAAAATCCACTCTGAAAACAGAACAAAAAGGGATAAGGTGCAATTTTCTTTAGACTGATAAAATTATTCAAAGCAATGTTTCCAAAAATGATGCTCTCAAAATAAACCTCCAGCCTATAATGGCAGCTGGCACTGTACATAGCCTTTTATTGTTTCTCTCGGGTTGTTTTTTTCCCCCCCCAATTCATAGACATTTTCCCTTGAACAAACATCGTAAAGCATAACCGAGATCATCACTGTGAAATGGTTTGCTTTTGAACCTCACCATCAGCCCTGAACTACCTGTCCAGTGTCTGCTTGAACCAGAAATTCTTACTGGCAGAGCCCCCGAGTCCTCCTACGCCTACACCCTGCAAAGAGCCAGCCCAAGGAGTCAGCTCACCGTGCCGGGTGCCTGCTGCCATCGGTGGGCTCTGGTCACCAGGACCAGCTGCGCTGCTGGGACCTTTCAGTGTGTATAACGTAACCTTTCTGCCAGCTGCACCGCACTACTCCAGCAAATTAAATACTTGAGCATCACGGGGAAAAACGATACTACAGCGTTTCACAGGATGAACATGCCTGATACAGGAGCACCACCGTTTTTCACACCAGTAGAGCTTGTGCCAAATACCCAGACACAGCTGTACCTCCGATTCCAAAGAAGTTACAATTTTGATATTTCCTCTGGGGAATGCTACAAAACACACACACACACAGCATTGCCCTTTACGGGAACACTACAACGCGCACACAGCAAAATGAAGGACCTAAAATTCAAGCCTGGACTTGAGTTTCCACTTCTCAAGCCCACAAAATCTGCTTAATTTCTAGGTGTAGCGAGCATACCTTGTCAATCCTTCCGGGCATGTGTATATCAGCATATCGCATCGAGCAAATCCAAAGAGTCACAAGCCAAACCTCCAGGCCACACATCGCACACTGACTAGAGACACGGGAATCAAAAAGGAAGTATATCAAGACTGAAGAGGCGAGGAAAGCCCCAAAGTCTTTTGTGTGGGTGGCGTGGCATGAAAAAGTTGTTTAGAAAACCGAGCTGAGTCTTCTCTGTATAATGCCAAGCTGTTTGTGAGCCTCAGAAAGCAGCCCTGTAGGAAGGCGGTAGTCTGGTTTCAAATGTCAAAGGAAGGCAAAATACCTAAAAGTATTTGCTTCGTGTAGATAATCTAGCATTGAAAACTTTTGGCTGGGGATTTTCTGCTCCTTTTGTAGTGTTGAGAAATACTTTGATAGCATTGAGGGGGAAAAAAAAAATAATCTAAAGTAATTTAAGAACTAAGGTGTTATTGCCAATTAAGTGAGAATAGTATCATCATGAAGCATACAAAAATCTCAGTAGATCGGGACAGGTTTTTAAGTTACAATGCAAAAGTAGAACTGTGAGAAGACTAAAACAATTTGTTATTGTCTCTACTACAGGTCAAAGCTAAAAATGGAATTACTGAGAATGTTGAGGGGAGTGTTATTTTGAAGTCAGAGGCTCACAAATTACTTGCTTAATTATTTTGCATTCCACTTTGTGCCGGATACAAAGAAGATATTTAGAAGAAAAACAAAATATGAGAAGGAATGAAATACACATCCAGCTCAGAGGATTAAAAAAATAAGACAAAATCCTATAAGAAATCCAAGAGCAATTCAAATGTTATTTCTTGTATTTTCAGAGAAAAGCTTCCAACAAAATGCCCATACAGACAGCAAACAGAAATCTGGTTCCAAGGAGACTGCAGACAACGATAGCATTTTAGAAGGCAAATACTTCTGAAAGTTTCCTTGTTTCCATTTTGCTGATAGCTGCCAGTCAATTTTCATCCAGAAAAGAAAAAAAAAAAAAAAAAAAAAAAGGGNTTTTTTTTTTTTTTTTTTTAAGCAGACAAGAATCATTAGCACCTGGTACCAAGCAAGAAAGGCCTGTGTATGTGAAAACATTAGTGTTTTACACCATCTCATTTTTCACGTTCAGGATATATGCGGTTAGAATCTAAGCAATGCTGTACATAAATATTATTCTTGAGTTTTCTGTGTTTTCACTTCTCATCATGAGAATAAGACAAAAATTTTCAGAGTCCCTATGTTATTGTTCCTCAGCTTTTAGATGCAAACATTGAGATACCCCACAGCTTTCAAGAAATCAAGACCTCAGGGTAAATTTCCGTCAAAACTGCCTGGGCCAGATACCTGGCACAATGGCGAGACTGCTGTCGGCTTCAGGGAGTCAGGATTTTACTTGAGCTGTCTCAGGCTAGGCTGGGCATGTGAACAGAATTAATCAGCACTTCTGAAAAAAAAAAAGAAAAATAGGATTTCTAAACAGAAAACAAAAAATCAAGATAGAGACAGAATTAGCACTGAGAAAGTTTTTTCCTAGCTTATTTCTCCATTTTCCTGATGAGAATTCTCCACACTAGATAAAAAGCTTATTTATAACGTGAAGAAATAATACAACTGCCTAGATTATCAAGTTTAGGTTTGGCTATTTAATTACTCCTTGTTTGCTTTTATTGTATTTTTCATGTAGTCTATACAGTATCATGTATACAAGAAACAGGATTTGTCATTTGGGGCGTTTGTCTTACTTCTCTACTTGGCCAGGCCCTGTACTTTATGTGAATCATGTTTTTCTGCTATGAATCAAATCATTCTTTTTTTAAAAGGGTTAATGATACTTATCCCAAATCACAGGTGTGACGGACGGATTCAGCCAATGAATTCTGTTACCAACATAATCTTTCCAAAATCTTGGAAAGGGGAATTTCACGAATTTAAGCAAAGTTTTAATTTACTGACCACTCTATATGGAAATCTTTCAGATCACTTGTCTCAATCTGAACTCCAGTTCCTCATTCTCACCTGTAACAGAAGGCCACCCTTCTTCTCTGGCAGGTTTAGCATGCTCATTCCCCTCCTGTACATACATACAACTTAGGCTAGATGGAGCATACATTCAAAGTTATTTGATTTTTTCTGAAGCAGAAAACTACGCTCTTACCCAAGAATAATTGTACTGGGATTTTTAGTTCCCTTCTCATTCCTCTCTCAATTGCCAGCCGCAGCAATACTTGCATCTATGGATTTCTCTTTTGGTTCATTTAATGTAGCTTTTTGTCTGGAGACCAAAACAAGTCTTGGCTGCGGCCTCTTGCAGGTCACAAACGCAATAAGGTCAGGCTCCAGTCAATAAACTGCCAGGTGGTTAGGGCTTCTTTAGCACCAGCAGCAACGGCACAGCACGTGCATCGAGAGAGACGGACAAGAAGAGTCTCAATCAAGGGCTGAAGCGGTGACAGAGTTTACCACAAGAAGGGATTAAACTGCAGAAAACCAAAAGCACATGTGTGCAGAAATGCTTCGCTGGTGATTGATGGTCAATCATTCACGCTGTCATCGTAAATTAGCATTGAAATGCGGTCTATGGATCCTACAGGGAATCATTTTATTGGCATCTAAATGCGCATACTATGTCTTCTTGAAGTATTAAAAACTCCATCAGAAAGAGCACTCGTTTGGAGCGCTGCCAAGGCGCTTCAGCAGTTTGTGCTAGTGCAGCTCCATATATTATTCCCGCATTTCAATAGAAAGAAGGATCTTAGTGCTGAGCTCAGCCTCTGTTTCTTCTTTGAAAGCCAAGTTCCTCTTTTCTACATTCACAATATATTCTTCAGAGACACTGTCTACTCAAGCTTAGTAATTTTATCATGTTTTGTGATACCAGTAAGAAGATTATGAAGCCAATATAAAGCAGACACGTGCATTGTGTGGGCACGAGAAGGGCATCTCTCTCTTGTCTACCGCAGACTTCAACATTTTGTGTGAATCAGTTATCATGGCAGAAATCTGCCCTCTCCCTCCTCACCACATCTGCAGGGAGGGTACAGGTTATCCAGAGCCTTAGAAGTCTCCAGGACAACAAAAAGTAGTGACGTGGATTTCTAACTTCATTTCAAATTCATGCTTCACATACGAGCTTAGAAACGACCAACAGCTCAGCCCCCTCCTGTGTACCAAATTCTAGCCTTTTTCCATCCCTCCCACATTTAATCTAGTCCAAAGACTAAACCAGAAAGCTCTTCTACCAAATGCCTCCACTTTTATCATAGGCTCTTTTACATCAAATCAGACATTAATTTCAGTGGGTTTTCTTCTTTGTTAGTATCTTGCTTGCATTTCAAGGAGGAAAGTTGAGAGGGCTCTCTAAGAGCACACTTTGAGGACTTCTGCCTTAAAAAAAATTGATATAAACAATACTGCTCACACTTTTCCAGAGGGTCCAAAATGTTTGCCACAGAGAGGGGTTCAATGGGACAGAAGATTCCTGCTCCTCTCATGCATACGTTCCACTGAAATTTGGAGCCAATCCATAGCGTAGAAAACGTATATAGTCAGCTGTCTCTACAGCAAAAGCAAATCCTGCCCATTGCATAACCTGTCGCACACAGAGGGGACCTTCCCCTTAAGTATACAACCCTAAGTATATAGACATCTCCATTACAGCGCACCCCATCAGCTTTATGAGTCAAAGTACAAACTGTACTTAAGTAAAAACAGTACATGAAGTTCACTATCATCATTTTCCAGTAGCACGATATCTCCCTGTAAAAGGTACTCCTTCTGCATACAGAAGGCTCAAAGAGGGACTACAGAAAGGTGCTGCACTGTAAATCATGTGAACGCTTACCAGAGAATAGGTCCAAGTGCCACAGAAATTTAAGTCAGGGGGCTCCCTGTATCCGTTTCTATTCAAGTTACACAATGCAAGCTTTTATTTATTCTTAATTTAAACAAAAAATTGGAATAAATGTTTATTTGGACAGGCATATAGTCTAAGCAGAGAGATGATGCTTATCATCCGGGTATATTTTTTATTAATAATTAACTAACTTCAATTTATTAAACCCTTTCAGAGAAACTAGGGAAAATATCCCAATTCAGTTTTCTGAAAACAACATAGATTTAAAGGGACCTCCTCAGACATGACAGTAATGAGTTTGGTACATGAGGGATACCTTGCCATTAGAAATTGCTTTATTTTCATTTTTCATCTTTCTTTCTCACCTTTTCTCCCACTGAAAGCACACTCTCTAAATTCTGAGCTAAAGTAGGAATCATTCAGAATTTCCCTCTTATTTTTCCGTATTTTTCCATGCCCCTTTCCAGGGGGCAACGAATGCCCACGTCTCAGTGAATGTCGATGAATAATGTAGAATTCACTCTTTTGATCCAGGTACCCATCATTATCCCCGATAGCCTGGGTAAACCTACACTAAGCAAAGCTGCTTAATCCAGAGATTTTTGTTCTGCTGTGGGAATGGCTTCGTTGCTCCTTTTATCATCAAGGAACAACAGAAGAGGCACTAACAGTCAAAATACCAAAAAGTACCAACTGATCCTGTAGCCAGAGTAGAGAGTTTTTTGATGGGCTCTCCTCTTCGTACGGACAGCCTTGCTAATCTTCACAGAATGGAGGATATCGCCATGAAGCACAGCGCAAAGGACTGAAAGGTCAAAGTAGTAAAGGATTTTATTTTACAGAATGTATTTCACATTATATTTCTAATATTGCTTCTCCTGACAAAAGCTATTCTGAACACGCTGGGAGACAAAATAGAAATTCGTCCTCCTGACAATTACTCTGTCAGAGAACTGGAAATGAGAAATGATGCTCTGAGCCACTGTCCATCTTCCTAACTCTCCCTTCATCTCCCCATGAAGGGTACAAAGTCCAGTTTTCCTGGAACAGTTCCTGTTCCTCTTGTCTTCTGCATGGCACGCACACGCAGCCACATATTTTGGAACTTCTGCATCAACACAGCAGAGCCACAGTGACAGACGTCTCTCCCCAGGATTTGGGAGAGCTTTTTACATACCCTGTTTTAATTTTATCTAGTGAACTATCCCACCCCAGCATTATCTATCCACGTATACGAAATCCACCTCTATAAGCTTCAGGATCTCCTAATAAGCGAATTCGTCTTGTTCAATCTGAAAATGAAGTAATCTTCCCACTCCAAACAGTGCAACGTACTGTCTGCTTGGTCAGTACATTTTCTTTTGATTTAAACAAACAATACAAATGCCATTTTCAATCACCTTGGCTAAAGACTGAAGATAAAACTCCTCACCTCACATACACCAGGGGCAGAACTTCTCTCCTAATCTCTTATGCTACACTGAGCATAATAAATTCATATAACATGAAATCACAATATGCCAATATGTTTCGTCAAAGAAAGCTGCAACTCCTTGGGGTAAAAGACCCGTACATTTTTATTTCCTCTCGCATGGCCTTGTATTTGCTTCTTTTTCTCCAATTCTGATAATCACTGACTTGGGAGGGCGGAGAGCAGCGAGAAAGGTGGGGAGAAAAGCCAGGAACTGTGCCAACCTCTGGTTTCAAAAAGTTGTTTTCTTCTCTATTTTGGCAGTAAATTTTTGCATTAGCTTTCTTGCATTCCATAACTGTAGCTATCACCGACTTGGTTTGTAAGGGGAAATTGTCAGAGTATGCAAAAGTAATTCCAAAGCTAAAAAGCAGGAATGATTCAGCCTCTATATTCTGGATTTTCATATGTCTGTTGGCAGTTTCTGTAATTGAAGCAGCAGATTCAAAACTCAGCGCCACAAAAATATATAATGAGGTGTAACAGTACAAAAGTTTACTGGGTTAAAAGGAAACCTGCAACTATTTTGTTCAGCATGTAAAGCCTGAAAGCAAAAAATAAAAAAAATAAAAATCTGGGAACAAAATCAAATATGCATCGGTTCGGTTTTTCCTTGAAAATAAAACGTCCAGGTGTTTAGCTATCACCCAGAAAGTGAACGTTTTGGCACACCAGGGACTATGCGAGCATGAATGAAGGGACTATTGTCTCCTTTCTCTGCAGCCGGTTGACAGGCTACTCTCCGTGTGTATTTCAGCAGGGCCTAGGGATTATATGCCCTTGTCCCTGTTCAGAGATGAAAAGAGCCAGCCATACCCAACTTGCTCTCAGGACTGCAAGACAGAAACAGCAGCCAAAATGGCAGGCAGGTACCAGTACCGCTCCAGCACGATCAGTGCAGAATTAAAAAAATCCCTCTATTTCAGTGGTCACCTTGCAGTGTAGCCTATCAACTTCAGGTTCAGAATCTGCCCCTGCGTAGACTTTGACCTACTGGCAACATCTATCAAGTTAAGAAAGGGATGCTTCTTTCCTCCAGAGAAGACAGATGTGCAATTTAAACCTCTTGGTTACCGAAATCTCTTTCCTACCTAGCTGCCAGTCAGCTTTGCACAGTAACCTGATAACATGAAGTGCAGTACATCATCTCCGGTACTTAAAATTAAGATGCTGGTTACGTTTATGCTCAGTACTTAACTTTATCTGCATGGCTCTTCTGCTTCCATACTCCTCTTCTGATTTGAAATTACAGAAATTTATCTGCATTCAGGGCTCCTCCGTATATTCTTTTTGCTTCTTTTTCTGTTCATCAGAAGGATATTTGCATCTTCTAGAGTCTGACAGCATCCTGAGGAGCAAAACATTATAAACAGATTACAAGCAGTGTGCATTCAAATAAATTACATGTTTAAATGCGTCAGTTAAATTATAATGCTCAATTAGACAGCTAATTATGTTGAAAATGCAGTTGTATGCATAAATTGATGGCCACTCCCCCAGCCTGCCTGGCTGCTTCCATTCATGTGTTGTCCCTTTAAAGTTTTATCTTTCGAATGTCACCTGGCATGAGGTTTATCTAAGTGCGGTTACGCACTGCTTTACTGTTACTTCATTTTAAAAAATTCATTTCAAATACAATTCAACATTCACACTGAGTTTTACTACCTACCATCAGAATTTTAGTGCCAGTAGGATTTGTGGACCAGGCTCCTAGGCTTCTTGGGGTCCCATCGCCAAAGGGCTTTCCCTCTGCTTGTGATGTCTCAGTTTCCGGGATGCTTTTTAATCATTCTCACTGTATCATTTTACAAGGAAAAAAGAAATAGCTTTTAAATTAACATGCACATGTGAATTTTACAGATGACCTTTTGAGTTAACAAAGAAGCTGTGTATGAAACCGTAACTGACACATCTATATTTAAAAAACACAGTATTAAAATTCCCATTGCACTCATTAATACGAGCGAGGACCCGGAAACCAAGTAGGAAGAAGAGTCTGTCAGCATCAATTAAACAAAATTTGATTTAAGGATAATACCTTGGTATGGTAAAATACATCCTCATACATATTCGTGATATCTCATCCCACAACCATCACGCAAAATAGATCTTTTCACATACATTCTCCGTGTTTCACCCTTCATTCCATTTCTATAGGTTTACAACATTTATTGGCAACAAATCTAACTGAAGCATTTATACACAGCAAATCCAAGCTCTCACAATTGATGAGATCTGTGAAGAGGCTGAATGACTTGTTTAGTGTTTCCAGACAGTTACGTATCTCATTTCCTGCAATATAAAAGGAATCATCAGTAAAGTTCATCAGTACTCCTGTGTCAAAAAATTAGGCAAAATAAAGACAGTATGATGCCACCAAAGAGATAAAAATAAACTCCGCTTGAGCACAGTGTACAGTAGCATTTCCAGCAGTCAGGTCTTCTTTTCAGTTTTTATGCTTAGATAATAGAGAAAAATTAATGGTGGGGGAAAAAACCCAAACCTGACCATTTTTTTTTTCTTTTCTAGCATTGTGATCTTTCTTCTGAATTGTCAGAGGTTTTATTTTAAAGTCTAAAACCATTGTCATATAGTTTCTCCATACTGTCGAGCCTTATGAGCTATAATTGTTTGTGAAAGTGTTCTCAGTAAGCCCATATTTCCTGATAATCCATTTAAGATACCTCCCAGTAAAGAAAAAAGAACTGAAATAACCTCGTGTCTGTAGCTCTGGGCATATACGGTAGTAAAATCCAGCTCCTTGAGACATCTAAAATTAATCTGGATAAGTACTGCAAATGACAATGTATGAACCTACTCCAACTTAGACAACACAAGAGACAAAATGATTTATTGTACTACTTTTTTCTTTTTTTTTAAATTTATTACCTCTAGGGTCATTTGAGAGGGAAAGCCTTCATAATCATCCTCTGCGCTTTGTCCTTTCAGGACTTGTAGGACCTTCTCTGAAATATCTCGCCATCTGAAATCAGGGAATTCCAGGGTACGTTTTTTATGGCACATGCTACAAATTATTAAATTCCACTTTGAAACTAAAAATCCGTTTAAGTCTCTTTTCAAAAATGGCATTAAAATCCACACATCAATTTCTGACATGTCATTTTGAACCGTGGTACAACAGACTATTTGAAATATATAGAAGCAGGGTTAGTATTTATCATTTGGTCCTAGGTCTCTGAGTAGTACCAGTCTGCCAGCCAAAGAGTCTGAGAGTGACACCGAGAGGGCTAGAAACTGCTTAGAGGTTTTCAAATGTTCTTATGATTGTCACTAAGCTCACTGCTCCACAACAGATTGAAAAATGCGAGAGGTTTTCCAGCTGAAGTCACGTGTGTGTTAAAGAGGATTAAAATGAACAGCCAACTAGCAAATACCGGTTTCTTTCTTTCCATTTTTTTAATCCTCCTTTCTTTCTATCCTGCAATAAAACTTTTTTTTTTTTTTTTTTAATCCTATTCTATATATTTTCCTCCTTTTGGAATAATGCATAAAGGAAGCTGGAAGTCATTTAACAGATGCATCTAGCACGATGAAATTCTGCGCTACAGAATCTGAGGATGCAGACTGTGTAGTAAATCTCACTCGAAGCAGAGAGTATTAAATCACAGAACCACTGGAACAACTCAGGGGCACAACTGTTCATTTACACAATTCGGTTGTTGCGTGCTTATCTCTGTATTCTCTCCCATCCTCAGTGTGTGTATATCAACAAAACGTGTTTGGTCAGAAAAACCCCTTTGGCTTAGCATCCAAGGCCATTGCAGACAGAAGTAGAAGAGAAATGCTTTGGATGAATCACACTAAAAAGCAGCCTTTGGAGTGACACACCTCCACCAAGGCACAACGCAGCTTTGGGACATGGTGCAGCCTCGTCCCACCAGCTGGCCAGCTTTCACCTTCATCTACATCTCCAAAACGTTAATGACTTCACGGTTTGGCCCAGTTCTAGAATTACTGTTCACACACGGTGAGTTGGCCGAGTATGGCAAGAAAATTGGAAAAACAAACATTGTAACTAACGTATCTCATCGGTTTTCCAGGTTTGGATAGTTTAATCAATTAGTTACATACTTCTTCATGTTGAAGCCTTTCCGTGATAACCTGACATGTTCCCTTGGTGCACTCCCAACTAAAAGTTATGGGAAAGAAAAAACACAAAGTCTTTTTTCTAGCAGAAAAAAGTGAGACTAGAGGTCTGTGGTTAATACCGAGCCAGTATTATTCACCTTTCTCTTCTAGAAACATTTCTTTTCACAACAAAGTAGTCATTTCTGTTACCTCATTAACTGCTGTATACCACCAGCTCAATGCCACCACCACAGCAGTTCTCCATGGTTCCCCAACAAACACCATCCGCCTGCAGGCCACGAAGCGTCAACTACAGCTGCAGTCCCAAGGTTTCTTGACACAAAAGTTGCACCTGAATTATCACTATTTGAATTGCCAGAACACATCTCCACCGTGAGTTTGCATAAGCCCTTTTCAGACACACTTCAACGCTGGAGAGAAAAAAGTAATTTTCTTTATTTTTGCTTTAAATTTTTTTCTTTTGTTTTAGACCACCCACTCGTATTTAAAAAAAACAACAAAAAAATAAAGACAAAAGACCACATTATGCTCCTTAAATTCCCTGCTTTCAGATTAGAGGGAAGTTTTCTAAGATGTATTTTTCAACAACTTTCAGGAAAACGTATGAAAAAAGAAAAAACACCAACAAATCTTGTTCTTCACCGATTTCTATCCTAGGATTTTTTTTTTTCCATTAACGTTGTTGAATACCATTCACAAAGCAATTTGACATCTGCATGCACTTAAACTACGAACATCCCAACATTTCCTTTTCAAATTCCTCAGGAAGTAGTGGTCAAATTTAAATGCCAAAGATGAGGAAGATAAATTTCTGAATGGGACCTCTGAGAGACAGATTATAGCACATTGTAACTATTACATTAAGTTTTCTCCAGGTGGAAAAAAAGCCAAAGGTAAAAGAGACCCCTGAGTCTCTTACACCGTTCATTTAGGTCAGAAATCTTTGTAGTGCTTAAATATTTCAAACTAATTCCCCCAGAAAACCTCACACAAGTAGTATTTCACATTTTTAGTAAAACTCTCTCAAAGCACAAAGCTGGCTGAGCCAGTCTGAGCTGTAGGTAGGAAGAAGTGATACGTTAGTATAGTGAGAGACTGATCTCACTAGACTTACACTTCAGTGAAATATCTTCTTCTCTTTTGTGAGCAAACTTGATTTGGGCCAACTCCGCTCTCAGATATGGCTCCAAAGATGGGGTACTTTGCATGTCAGACTAAAATAAGCAGGATTTTTTCCCACCGCAGTTGTGTCATTTCTTTTAATTCATATATTCTTCGTTCAGTTACCTTACGCCAGAGTCTGTCTATGTTTCAGAGCTTAATGAGCACGTAATACCCCTTCCAGAGATACCTGTTTGCTGTGTTTAAGGCATTAACTATTGGATTGCTATTCAGTTCTCACAGAGCTCCTAAACTCCTGCTTATTCGGGTAGAGTTTTCTACACATAAAAAGCACCACTTCAGCAGACTATCAGTCATGAATTTTTTCTATGTATATCCAATAGCAAATTAAAAAAAAAAACAACATTCAGAGACATTTCATGGATCAAAATTTAGCAGATCCTCATTTTGAAGCAAATGACGTGTACACTGAAATGGGTAACTCTACTGTTGCTCCCAGTACGTAGGTTAGGTCACATGTGAAAAACAGAGAAACCAAACTAAAAGGAAAAAAAAAAAAATCACCTTCACGTTCTCTTGCGACGAGACAGGGATGAAGGTCCATAAGCAGCCTCTTGCATCCAGCTCTTCAAAAAACAAGTGAGTTGGCTGCACTACAACCTCTGTCATGAACCATCAAGAAAATGCTGAACTTTATAATATAAACCACTTCCACTGCGAAAGTAACTCTACCAGGTGGCAGTAGTAATCAGGAACACAGTAAATTTATTTATCATACTACACAAGCTGCATGAAAGAAAAAGGGAAGCAATCGTTACATTTACTTTCTGCACAGCAGTGCAGAAAGAAATGCATGGCTGAGCCTATGAGATTTAACTATGCTTATTCCAGAATCTCGTCCAATGAAATAATCGCTGGCTAATCACAGCATGTAACCGCAGAGATGCTGATGGCACCGACTATTTTATTTTCACATGGCTATCAAGCAACTTGTTTTGTTTTCAATAGAAAGCAGTCCACCCTCCTTTTGCCCGTTGGGTTCAGTATAGCCTTTATTAATATGTAATTTTCTTCTATGGTTTTTTTTTTTCCATAACTTTCTTCATAATCTTGTGCTTGTGGCATCACTGGTTCTTTTGAAAACCATTATAGTTTAATGAATTATAAACATCACAATAGGCTAATTTAAAGCACATGTCAGGTTTTCTAACCTAAAATTGTGGTAATTTTCTCAAAACTCCCCCCATGTGAGTAACAAACAAGAGGGTATTTTTCATTCTGCTTTTGAAATGAGGAAAATAATTTATAGCCTCCAATTGACTGTGGACTATGGGAGGATCCTGGGACTTCGGTTTTCACCATCTGTCACTTCCCCTTTCTTGTATTCACAGCTAACATCGCAAGTCCCACTGCCTTCCCAGTGACTCCTCTGCTTAACATAAACCTGCTAAGTAGTTCTATGCATTTCAGTAGCATTTAGGCTGCAAACCGTTTAAAGGCAGGCATTAGGTCTTTAATTTACAAATGTAAATCAACCTACACAACAGAAATTCCTCAGACCACTCTGTACACGGGCACACACAGGCATCTTCTCACCCCGGGTATCCATGCTGCTGTGGCTACTCCAGTGCCACTGTGTATCCGCACCGGTTCATTGCCGTGTCAGGCTTCTCTCACCCGTTCATTGAGGTGGCAGGCATCCCTCCCATCTGTAGTATGAACACATCAACAAGACACGGTCAGTTCTCAAAACTCAGCTGGACCCAATGCTATGGAAAATAAAGACACATGGTACAACATGCTTCCTCGTCCAGCTCTACTGATGGACCAAACCCAAAGACCCTCATAACCCAGGAAGCTGAGCAAGATCCACACAGCTTCACTGAAATTGTTGCAATCAGCCATGTAAAGGTGGGCATCTACTAAAGCTCGTGTGATCCTCTGTCTCTTTCCCCAAATATTGGATGTGCAAAAGCATCTCTTTAGACTTCCGATTCTTTTGAGAGGAATTCCGATTCTTTTGAGAGGACACTGTCTATACAACAATTTTACCATTACAACTTCACCTGCTGGTGGTGGAGAAGAGAATAAATCACTTTGTCAAACCCAAAGATAGCAAAATCCTTGATGTAGAAACAGATTCCCTGACAGCTTACTCCCTGCAGGCTTAGGTTACGCCATTTGTCATTTTTTGTACTATGCAAATACTCTGCACCTCCGCTAGACAGTGTCTCCACCTTCACCATGTTAACATCGTGACATATGCTAACGTATGTTATCATAGCCATTCCAGTGCTGGCAAGGTCAGCACGAATTCTCAGCAACTCCGACATATTTTTTTCATTTGCATCTTTTCTATGAGGAATAGAAACTTTGCCTGGAGAAGGTGGATTCATTACAATACTTCTCCTTTTCTTCTTTCAGGTATGGGTCATCAGAAGCAGACAGAGGTTAGACTGGGCTCATAAAAAGACACAGAACATGCAGAGCGTGCTGCAAGAACTGTCTCATTTTCACCCCTTGCCCCATTCTAAGTTAATATGAAAACTATGCGTGATTAATTTTTTAAAAATTGGAAAAGATGATGCCTAAGGCATCTCTAATCAACTTGCTGGTGAGGTACATACAATTCTGCTGCAGTCCTGCACAGCAAATAAGCTACATAGAATTTTAATACAGCAATTACTGTCTGCCACTTCAAGATAACGATTACCTACCAACCCGTTTAAGACGCGTGTGTATGTGCATCAACAAGAGGGATAAATTGCAAGCTCCTTCAGAAGAGGAGGCGGCAGAATGAGTCTTCTACCAGATGAGCTACCCCATAACACTCAAGGAGGGTTAAAGGAGTCATCTAGATGAGGTAAACTTACAGCAGAGCATATCTGCTCCAAGGCCCCTTTACAATGTTCTAGGGTCAGGTAATGGTGGCATAACAACAAGAAAGAGGACTACACATCTGCATAACAACACCCAGCATTAAAGTAAAGCCAGTAGTCTGCCAAATATACTGGCACAGACATATCTTTGGGCAGAGAAAATGTTGATAACTGAGGAAACACTGGGAAAAGTGGAAAAGAGGGTTTGGAGGGCACATCTACCACAGGGAGAAGAGGAACTTGAAAGAATTGCATCATTTCCCCCTCCTGTGCTCCTCTTTCTGACCTGTCCCTGAGCTCCTCTGCTTTTCAGGAACATCCATATAATCCATCTGGGCCATAAAAGGCTCTCACAACAAAAGGTGGTGTAGTTCCTCTGCTTATCTAGCGTTACACAGCCCAGCTTTAAACCAAGTGCAGCCAGATGGAGAGTCAGAGGTCACTGGTTATTTTTAAGCTCCATCTCTCTAGGAAGAGCTTTTCCCATGGATTTTGAAGTTGTGTGTACTCTAGTGTATGTCAAGACATTATTATGCTATATCCAATCTATGGCGAGTTTCCCTCTAGCCACACAAAAGTAACACTATGTATTATTATGACATAGCGATGGACAAAGTTTGGCAGAAAATGTTGTTTCAGGGAGAAAAATGCAAGTAGTTGCCCTTGGATCGCTAAAAGAAAAGCAATATCGTTACCCATACAAGCAGGGCTAGGCACAATTTGTTCATACTTGGGACTAGCAGACCCTGGGAACATAAAAGGAATCACAAAAGAAACAACTTATTGCTGCACGCCTCTGCCCCAGTCGAGCAAGGGAGCAGCTAGCTTTGAAAAACAGCCCAGCTTTCTAATGAGTTTCACAATAGTGCATAGGTGTCCTCAGAAAAACAAGAGGTGACAGTGATAAACATTATAATGTATCAGAAAACTGCAGGGTTTTTACCCCTGTGGGTAGATGCTGAGATAATAAATCTGTTACAGTTAGTCACCTCTGTGTTTTGTTTTTAGAGTATGAACCCAACGTGTGCACAAAATTCTACTGAAACATCCAAGTCTCGGTACTTTATATAGGATATATATGTGTATATATATAAACACACAACTCTACGTTACTTCAAGATTAGTGGGAAGACAACAATTTGAGATGTAGACAACATGAAAAAGCCTACATGAGAATTTTCACCAGAAATTTCTGAGCATGAGATTTGTCCTCCTCCTCCAGAGAACTGCAAGAAATTCCTAAAACAGAAACAGAAGGTGGAAGGTAGGTTCAGAGTTTCAAAAAGATTTTTTACAGATTTTTCACATTCAATGCAATAAAGTAAATTCAGTAATTAAGAAAAATAAAAGGAAAGTCCTGTTACAGACTAAAAACTGAAAGAGAGTGCTTTTTAAGGCAGAAGATAATTGACTTACAATATACTCAATGGAATTGTAACAACGCTAATGCTTTTTGCTATGTTTATTGGTGAAGTGGGAAATGGAGTAAAACGGGAAATATGCTGATGGCATAGAAGTAGTAAGACTTATGAGAAAAAAAGTTCTAAAATCATAATAATACTGAATTACTGGGCAATACAGTGCCAGATGAAACTGAGTCTAAGAAAAGGGCATCTACGAACAAAGATGTCTTATTAATTACTACAGTTGCAACATCTCTGGACAAAACACATGAGAAACATTACACAGTTATTGAGGAAGCAATAGTGGGGACTTTGACTCAATCCGTAAGAAGTCAGAAGAAGACTATTCCATGACATGCTTTAGAATATCCCTCCTGAACATCTCCAAAAATACACTTTTTATTACCTTTTGCAGCTTTACAAAGACCTGGAGCTCCATTTCTACTCTACACCTGATGTTTTGATCTCATATATGCAATCACACATTGCCCAGCTCCCAGCTTTGCAAAGTCCTTGGCCCTGTTTCTTTCAACAGCTCTGCTCTCACCAGCCCGTTGCCCTCAGAGCGTGGCACCAATTACACCAGAAGTCAACGCAAACATCACTGACTTTGGAGGAGTAGCACAAGCACCCACAGGACCTGAGACAACAGTGGTATGTGGACAGCAAGTAGCACTCAGTTAACAAACCTGTTGACCATTTTGACCATACAACACAGCACATCTTTCTGAGTCCTGTCACTTGTGCAGGGCTAGCAGGATTTTATGTTAAAAGTGGAATTCTGTTTCATTTTCCCCTAAGGACAGCACGTATGACTCCAAATACCTAACAGATGCTCAGACAACTCCAGCACCTTATTCCTCAGGCTTTTACAGAATTACTTTACAGAATAGATCCTCTGCTTAAAGCTTGGTTCTTCCTCTGTTTAAAGTCTACTTTAACAACAACGCATAAAACAGGCCAGCAGACAACAGGTTCCATTTAAAGCCTAGAGTTCAATGCACAGCTTCTGTACTGCTCCTCTGCTGGTAACTCTCTCTACGAATGAGTGTGGGAGATGGACATTTTATAAGGTTGGAGCGTAATACGATACACACCTGCATTCCTCACTCTCCCCTGGCAGCTGCCTCACACTCAGGTCTTCTTTCTGGAAATTCCATAGCACTGCGTGTCATGAATGTCAGGTCCAAAATATTTGAGGTCCATGAGAAAGCATTTCTTCCTGTTCTGACTTTGCTGTTAGCACCTCTTTCTCCATCACACACTTGATCTTATTTAAAATCAAAAAGATGTTAGGGAATTATCCATCATCTTTATAGCTAATGAAACAATACTGTACATTTTTGTTTTTGTTGTTCTACCTCCACTTCATTTTCTTTAAGATTAATATTTGCTTTTTCATAGAAACCTCTTCACTAATTTGTAGCATAGCAGGAGAAAATCTTAAGAATATTTAATTGTCACGGTCACATTCCCAGCTCTTAATCTTTTGGTACTTAAAATTGTCTCCCCAAACCCAGCAGCAGTATGCCAAAAGAAGAGGAAAACAGTATCAGAATAGAACACAGAGAAAGAGGATCCATTTAGTCTGCAATTGAGGTTGTAATATTCAGCAACTCTAAAACTGTAGTAAGTACAGTAAGAAAAGATATGGAAAAATCCATTGTGCAAGGGAATCTTTAGCCATATATGAATGGCCAAAGCAAAAGGCTAAGCTGTGCCGTCACCTTGCTGCTATGGCAGGGGATGCCAACGCTTTTTTTTTTTTTTTTTTTGCTGAATGGGAAACTACTAAAGCACAACCTCTGTGACGTGGACATGGCAGTAAGTACTTCTAATCTTGTGTCCTGTGGACAGCTTTTGACATTGAAGTCTCTAATATGCTTGGCTGCACTTTTAAAAAAAAAAAAATATTATTTTTACTATGGCAGGTAGTGATTTTTTTGTGTTAACGGTGATATCGGGCAATACTGCCACCAGTACTTCTAGCTGTAGGACAACAGAAGACTGTAAAGCCATCTACATTCTGCTTCAACATAGTGTTGAGATTAGTGCTAGACGGTTGACACCAGCGGCAGCTTTATCAAAGCCAAATAATTACACAGTTAACTTTCCTTTAAAATACATTCCATAGCTTCTCTAACCTGTTAATAACTTCCTGCAATGCGTGAAGTATTTCTGGAAGTCCCACGCTAGCCAAAAATAGGTCTGGGTCTCCCTTTAATCCCGCTGATAAGTTTCCAAAATGATGTTATGGTTCAATTACATTATTCTTCTGGTAATGTAAGGGGAGATGAGGGTGGGTATTAAGTCTTTACTCAAGCCTGCAGTTGCGCCTCAGTTATAACATGCTTTTTCAGCCCTGATGCAAGGGAAAGATGGTGTCACTTTTAAAAGCCAACAGAGAAAGCTGGAAAAATTCCAATTATTCCCAAACGCACAAAAATAGAGGAGGCTGTACAGGTCTGAAGTTTCTATTAGCAGGCCTATAATAGAAGACAAAAATTTTAAAACTTATAAAACAAAACGTAGCTTTAGGCGAGTAAAAATTACTGCATAAATATAACAAAATCCCTGGGGAGAATAAGAATTTTCCTAAAAAAAAAAAAGGTATCTAGCTGGTCTAAATGAATGTGCTAGTCTCATACCTGCAAAAAAAATAAAAAAATAAAAGCAACCTCCATATATATTCTTTGAAGGGTTGATTTAACAAGCGAATCCCCTAGAGTTTTCATGGTGCCGAGAGACAGTAATTTGGGCCCAGCAAGACTTCTGTTCTTACCGTAAAAATGAAAGCCTGTTGAAGATGAACACCTCCTTTCATTTCACAAGGTCACAAACATGCTGATTCCAGCACGGGAGCAGTTTTTGAAAAAATACTGCCTGCATACCTAAGGGATGTGGTGAGCCAAGAGATAACCTTCCTGCATTCCCCCAACCTTTGGTAGAGTAACAAACAACTTCACTATCACAGAGGCAGTTTTTTTTACCATGAAAATAAGAGAAAGGACAGCGTCTTATTAAGAGAGAAAACTGAAGCTGTCTGTTGTCTACACAAATGACACAAGATCATCATACGCTTCAGGAGCACTTCCCCATCCCAAAGCCACCACGCAGGGTTAGGCGTAAAAGCACATCACAGGCTTTATATAAAATAGCAGGTCTTTCAAAAGAATAATAAATTCATA
The DNA here is from genome assembly GCA_013396915.1 of Stercorarius parasiticus. Taxonomy (NCBI): domain Eukaryota; kingdom Metazoa; phylum Chordata; class Aves; order Charadriiformes; family Stercorariidae; genus Stercorarius; species Stercorarius parasiticus. The sequence continues at coordinate 326,237 of VWZL01002387.1, read as the reverse complement.
GTCCAGTTAGGATCAATAAAGATTGGGTAGCAACTTTATGAAATCAACTGTCTCGGTGACAGTGCCCTAATTAAATTTCTACTCGAGTAATTGCCGTTCAATGACCGGCAGCTCCTGTGGGGCCCTTGCCCCCCTCCCTCCCTACCTTCTCCATTTCCTCTGTGAAACTTTTCAATGCAGTTGCACACTCTTAAGAGACTATTGCATTTCAGGGGTGGTCAAAGTTAACTTCGTATAGCTCAGTCCGTATGCTGTGGAGGCTCAGTTAAGTTAAAATAGGCACATCAATATGAGGTTTTTCTCTCAGAAGATACCATAAACTCTTGAAGGAATGACTTTATTATCTTTAAACTGTGCTGGGGACAACTTTTCTCTTTCCAAATTCAAAACTTTTCAATAAAAGAAGAAAAATTCCCAACGGGATAACTCGCATCAAATTTCGTTGTGTGTTTTTCATAATATTGCCTATCTTATTTTACAAATAGCCTTTCTTGGGCTCCAGGCAGAAGAGCTTATGAGCTTCTAGCACATCCCAGTTCCAGCGGGCTTCACAGATTATTCATGCCTACACACTCCCTCCTGTCTAGCAACTAAACATCACCATAGACACACTAAAAAAAGGCGCATAAAGTGAAAAAGTTTAATTGTAGCACCTAAAATCCAGGCTCATTGATATGCTGTTGTTCTGCAGCTGCTTTCTTTGTATTATACTTGCTTTGGTCCACACAAGAGGCAGAAGTCCTTTCCTACACAAAAGTTATTCTGAACTAAATCCATGGAAACCTGTGTGGACATAGCACTTTCTGATCTGAAATCAGACTTAGGCCCAAAGTCAGGATTTATAAACCTGGTAGTACAATTTATGGCAGCACTTAAAAGTGACAGAGTTTAATTAAAATGAGAGATGTTAGGGTGGATTTTTTTTTTTTTTCCTTTTTATAGTTTCATGGCCAGACTGCTGCGGTAATTGAGGACTCAGCTTACTATTATGATCTTCATCATAATTATTTTTCTTTGTTTAATGTTCAAACAAAGTTTCTTTTCCATCTTCCATTTCATTTTACAGATTTTGATCTTACTAGCAGCCTGGAGAGCCTTGTATAATTCTCCTACATGTTAGGACCAAAGAAGAGAACTAATTAAAAGCAAAAAACTAGGAAGTACAAAGGAGGTTTGGGGGGGGGCAGTGGAGGGAAAGCAGCACAGCAACAATTGCCAATAAATGCACACCTAATCAGCAAGTAGAATTATTAAGGGATTATTCCAAGTAGTATCTCTTACCTGAGTAGTTCTGCCTTTCCTTACTAGGTCTGTAAGTGTACTTTCTAACTGTATTTTCATGAGGGACTCACAATAAGTGTAACTCTAGATTTCCTGCTCGATGACTTTAGGCCACATTTTGCCTTACAGGAGTCCTGACAATAAGAGTTTGTCCAAAACCAGGAATTATTTATGTCGCAGATTCCCCTCTTTCCCCCATTTTCACCGAAAAATTTCACCCAGCTTTACAGAGTCTTGCAAAATTAAATCCTTACCATTCCGGGCACTGCTGGAAATTAAGTGACACTTTAGCAGCTCACATCTCCCGTTCACTTCTATATACTCATCTTGTCCTAAGGGGGAAACTTTTATTGTATCTAGGGAAGCAATATAATCACTGTTTTTATTTCAATATAAAATAATTAATTTGAAAATAAACATAAGTTCACACATGTTCTCTCTGAAAATAAAATGGGATGATTTGCTTTGACTACACAAAGGCGTAAATGTGTTGGCCATGCACTTAAACTACTACCCCTCTGTGGCAGACGGTAGTTCTTGGTCAGTAGTTAACTACTGTATGATACTAAGGTAACTTATGATCTTTTTTCTGTACCATTGCTTTTACATATTTATCATTTGTAGCAGCTGTCGTTTTATAAGGCAGATTTGATATACCATGGAACCAAAGAGGTGCTTGTTTAAACAACTTCTGGAAACCTTACTGTGATGTTTTCCTACTTATTCACTCACTCTTATCTTGAGAAAAGCCACAGCACAATTTAAATAGCGTATAGCCCCTCCTTGTGAACTGAAAACCAATACAACATGAAAATCTTGTATTTATCACAGAAATTATGAGTTCGGAGTATGAATTATGCTACAATTAAAATGTGTCAGCCCAGCTATCCTTCCCTTATAACGGCGAGAGCCAAAATATTATCCCCAAATTTGGCCTTGCTGACTTTTTAAAACGAGTGCTAGCAGACAAAGTACTATTCTGCCAGCACTGGAAGAGGAGATCAGAACTTGTCATACAAAGGAGCTTAATAAAGCAGAAGGAGGACCACGAGGTCACTGTTAAATTCTCAACACTTTGAGAGGAATTCACGTGCCTAGACACTGGTGTCTCATCCATTCGCAGTGCTTTCTGGTGTCTTCTTGCCTCAGCTGATGTTCCAGGCAGGCACGGGTATCCCATCGTTCCTGTATCACATCTGCCAACCATACAGAGGTCATATCAGCAGGTAGAGGTGTCTAGTACAGTTAAGTACCCGAATCACTTCTCTTTTATCTGTCTTTCACTGCCTGCAAACTGTATGCTTGTAAAAACATTCCTCATAGCAGTACTACTCCTGATACCGCATCATCCATCACACTCCATTGGCACTGGGACACTCAATATTTTATTTTAGAAAAAGGTCATGTTCCCGCTTCTTGCATTTGTATAATGCAATATACCAAAAAGGCGTGCAGCCTTTAAGCAGATGGAAGGTAGACCGCCCTTGAGACGGAGTATATTTAATTCTCAAATTTATGTACCAAATGAAAGAGACTGGAACAGATTGCATTGCAAGGTGCTTCAGAACGAGGCATGATTTGGAGAATCGAATTGCAGCTTCCATGCCCATGGTCCAACTGCATCCCAACTCCACCAAAAGAAAATCCAGGCGCCTAGACCAGACAGAAGCTCTGTGGCACGTTCCCCCAGAAAAAAGGGGATCCATGACTCCAGGGCACGCTGCAGAATTCACCTGCAAGTTACCTAGGTGCCACTGCGTATAACGTTCAAATTGCATTTCCTCTCTAAAATTAACCCTGACTCCTGTGTTCAGAAGGAGTAAGAAGAAAGAAAAATTAGAATTTAGAAAACAAAGAGAATTATTCTCTCTAACTATTGGGGTTTCAGGAGACTCTGGCAGAAATTATCAGCAAAGACACTTGCTTTGAATTACAAAGAGCAACGGGGAGACAGACTTGTTAAGCTTTCAAAATTGCTTTCATTCCATTTACACCAAAGAAATTACACAGTGCTCAACACTTCTAATTTTCAATCACAGCTAGCCAACCTTGATCCCATAGTCTCTTATTAATTTTTCCTTCTCGCAGTCCCAAGCAGCTGTATTAGTTCACCATTTTAATGTGCTTTCATCCTGCGTGATTTAGATTCCAATGGCCAAACTGGGAACTTCTGTCACAGGTATCACTTAAATTGGATGAAGGGCTTCAGACTGCTCCTGTTAACAGAGAACAGTTGATCGTTTATTAGTGATGTGCTTTTAGTTCGTATTTGAGACACTGCTGCTGCTGGTTTGCATCTCAGAGGCGATTTAGCATTTTTAACATTGCCCGGGGCCAAAAGGTCAACGCAATGAGCTGCATTATAACGTAAATGATATCACACAGATGCAAATCTTATTCCACAGACACATTCGGAAACACAGTACCCCTCAGCCTTTTTCTTTAGGTGGAGCTATTTATGACCATTTCCGTACACGCACTTTCAAAGAAAGCGAAGGGAAAGAGGTACCAAATATTCTTTTTACAGAATAAGGGTACATTCGGAAATAGTTATTACAGTAATTAATATGCTATTGTCCTGTAGGTATAGACAGTAACACGTGAAAAATCAGGATTAATACATCAGGTTTTGTATCAAGTTATTTTTAATGGCCACTGCAAAGAGAGTAAGACTGGCCATACCTCAACGGCCTATTTCTTATGTGACAGCTGTAAGCCTGGTTTACCTTACAGAGAGCACAAAATCATTTGCAATTAAAAAGCAGCATTATATTTTACAAGATGGTAAACTGAGAAACGGCAACATTTTCAAGCAAGCCTTCACCTCAGGTAGGTGAATGGTCATATTCACGTCTTTCTGCTCCTCAGGATTCTCCTGAGCTCTTCTGCTTCTCCCGGGTTTATGACCATTCTGAATTTCCCCAAGACATATATTTAGCTGCCAGCATTTAAGTTCAGATGACTAAGCCTTGACAGGTCATGCAAGGTAGGCTTCATAACATTCAAGGGTAGATTGCACCATGGGCTCTGTTAATAGCAGTGAAGAGGCATTTTTTGGGCCAGGGTCATCTGACCTGTTTCACATATCTACCTTCAGAATAAGATCAGTCGTGCCCCAGACATTCATCCTTTTTTCCATTGACTGCAAATGGAATCTAGCAGTTTCCTCAGATGGAGACACACCACAGAGGTCTACATTTGAGCAAATGAATCCCAGACAAAGATGCAAAGAGCAAACTCCCACTCCTCCAGTGGAGGGCTGGCTGGAGATCCCCGAGCCGGTGGTGACTGAGCTGGTGTATGGACAGACAGCAGCAGAGAGACATGCAGCAAAATCAGTCTGGGACCCAGGAGTGGCAGAGTCCTGCACTCAAAACAGTAAGTTCTGCTTTCCAGACAGCTCTGCTTGCAAAGCCACCTTCACAAGGAATGCTCCTCTAGATCAGGAAATAGCATCTTATTCCTTTTTGTTGAATATAAACAGTCCAATACTATTCAGCTTCACGTGAGGCCCACTAATGCATTACTTATAACGACTACTTGCTGTCAGAATGCTTTCAGGCATATATTCAAGGTTCAGTTGTGTTTTACATGTCTAGAAAAAAGATATTATTTATAATACTGAAAATAGGCAACCAGAAAATATAAATAAATGCCCCTTGTACTGAAGAATTAGACTTTTTAAAAACTGGTGCAAAGCCTGTATTTCAGTATCCTTGGATAGTTAAGGGTAAACAACAGTTTTTTTAAATGCCTAATGTTTGACAGCTTGTTAACTTCACAGCTACAGATCATTATACCTCACTTCTAAAACAGAGGTCTGCAATCCTACATATCACTTTATGAAAATACAGGTTAGTTTACAAGACCTCACATTTAAAGCTTTCTGGAAGTGAATAAAAAAAAAATTAAAAATCCTACCAAGAAACCCAACAACTAAAAACTTTCCTGCCATAAAAGTCCCTATAAACAAATATTGGAAGACAGCAAATGACCCTCTAACAGTACAGAATTAAATAGTCTTCCAAATGAAAAAAAAAGATTACTTAACCTATTAAGAAAGAGATTGCTATTATGCTTGGATGTGCTTTAGAAGGGAAATATTTTGTAACTGGTGACTTCAACAGAAAGGTTTTGCTGATCTCTCTCGGGCACTTATGAGCTTCATTTCTATCTGCTTTAAGTGCTAATGGGGGTAGGAACAACAGTTATTATGAAGGACTTACTTGAGGATCTTTATTGGAGCAGCATGTGTTTTTCTTTTTAAAGAAGTAGTTGAATTTTGAAGTTAAAGTTATTAATAACTGGTGACCAAAAAGTCTATTCTCTGTATTTGTTTCCTCTAGTTAGAGCACGTCCATTTTCAGGGAATACGTCTTTGGTGTGACATATGTGCAGATGGCATTTACTTCAAGAATGTCCCCGAACTGTAACAAATTCATTGCAAGTTAAAATCTCTTTGGCAGTAACTCAATGGCTCCAGCAGTTATGGTGAGACTTTACTCAGAAAATTAACTCCAGAAACTGTTGAGCTAGAGATCCATGTCAGCAGTTTCCAGAACAAGTCTGATCACTGCACAAACAGCACTGTCAGTCCTATAAATTTAGCCTTGGGCATTAATACTCGAACATAAAAGTCATGTATTTTCTTCCCAGCACAACACAAAGAAAGATTGCACGTGCCTGTTGTCTCCAGAGGAAGGACAGAATCATACTCCTATTTTATACCCTCAAGGTCCGACACCTCGCGTTGGCATAGAACGCTTCACACTTCAGACATCCATTAGGAATCACTACTTGTAAATGTAAGGACTAAATTTCAAGAAGTAATGAGAAATAAGACTGAGAATAATGGGATGACACGGAGAACAAGAAAACACATTAAACATCCTGCCCACATGCTCAAGGGGGACTGGTTGACTTCTTAATTTTGCTGAATTTCTTTCACAGAGAAGCTGGGGGTGACCACAGTTACAGACTCTCATGCTCTTCTGGAAGTTTGAACCCTCAAGATATTAAATACCATAACAAAGAGTAACATCTGCCCTGGAAAACAATCCTCACCTGGCAGGAGGAGTAACTTTATGGCTTTATAGACCTCTTGCACTTATAATTACCAGAGCTAGAGGAAACTAACACATGACCTACAACACAAGTTACCCAACATGTCAGTGCTCAGCAAAACACTTTGGGCTGGGAACATCATAAACAAACAAATACATAGTCCTATAGCAGTTTTATCTCAGCTACTTTAGAATTAATCAGATATTAGTTGTTTGTTTTGCTTACTACTCAGTCCTGGCCTTCTCAGGACAGAGTAATTCTCTATGAGTATCACGAGGAGAGGAACTGGAAGAATATCTTCTATAGAAAAATTAAGCTCATTTAAAACCTGAAATTTTTTTTATATTAAGAGATTTCACTGTATTGCAACTGTTTCACACTTGGGGTTTTCTTTCTTACATGAACAATGTGTGACAGAATAGTTTCCCTAAAAGTCAATAAATCCATCACTCTTGTCCACGTTTCTATGCTCTTCTCCATTTCTTTGAATTATGGATGATCAGCCTAGGGTGTGGTTCAAAATGTGCAACATACAGACCGTATTTTGTAACAGGATCCATTCAAACCAAGTAAAACTTTTCTTTAAAAGAAGATGGCAAATATTAATATATTTTTATTGCTTCTATCTTAATTTCCTGAACTAACCCTTGAAGACTTATGCATATGGAAGGTGAATAGCTAGAAAATACAGCAGGTGACGATTGGTATTTTTCATTATTATAACAGGAAATATGTCACAGCAAGCTAAGCATTAAGCATTTTCTGGATTTGCTTTTTCCCTGGGGAATACCTTGCTCTGGAATACACAAAGGATTTTGGTTTGCTTTTATTTAAAAACAACAATGAATTCTGCTGTTTGGATCACTGATGACATATTACTGAATTTGATCATTTTGTTGTTACTTATGTATCTGTTATTTGTCCATGAGTATCTTCAAGCGAAAAGAGATTAAATAATTTGATCTTTTATCTTAACAGAGAGGAAAAAAGATGGTTGCCCACTCAGGACTACAGAGATACTCAAGATCTCAGTAAAAATATTTCCAAGCTTCCAAAAAAAGATTAGCTTAGTTTGGAGGGTGATCAGAGTTTTGACAAACTTCTCCGTTTACCAACTTGACCATAATAAGGCACACATCAAGAATGACACATGAATGAGACATTTTTGAGCTGGGCACGATATCTGTGTGCCAAGAAAGCTCTCAGTCACTGAGTGACAGCAGTTATTGCAGCTGCTCATCCTTAAAGAAAATATATTTTCTGGTAATACCTGCAAGTACTCTGCTAACAGGAATTTCCAAAATCCGGATTCTAATAGCTTCAACATGCTTTATTGGTCTATTTTATTTCTTTATTGGAGTGTGGCTAGAAGCAAGATGATCTGTTTTATATAATGTCTTGACCTTCCCCTAAGCTTGGCAAACTCTCAGGCATAGCTGAAAGTATGGAAGTCATGTAAAAAATAGATTTTGAAAAGGCTTTTGAAAAATCATTCTCCGGCTAAAGATCACTGAACACCAGTTAAATTATATAAGGGGACTGGGAATTAAGATTATGCACCTTTGGCTGTTTTCCTGCTTCACAGAATGTGAGAACAATTAATAATGCAAAGAGCTTACAGTATTTAATGTTGCAGAAAGCTTAGAAGAAATACCCATGCTATTTCCAAGACACCACAACAAAGACTGAGCTATCTGAAGGAGGTATGTTTTTCTGCCTGCACAGGATATCGTCTTGTTCCTTCATGACTTTTGAAAGCTCTACCCCACTCACAACTTCTTTCCTGAAGAAGAAAACACAAACACAATCCAGATTCCTCCTGCTTAATTAACGTCTCATATAAAGAACCCGAAGGTTTACATTCTGTCCTCAATTGCAACCGAACTTCCAGTTAACTTCAAAAAAAAGTACCCAGGAGAGAAGAAAAGATCCCTTCCTGGATTAATAGCCAGTTAAAAGATATGAAAAGAAAGGACCAATTTTCTGCAGCAGAGGGTGGCCACCAGTGGGGTCTGTGCTACATCCCATTCTGCATGCCCAGAGGCTGCACAAACCAATAACCTGAGAAGAAAGACAACAGCAAAATGCCAAACTCTGTCCATGACACAAGATCATTCAGGTGATTCAAACCTAAGCTGGCTATAAAGAATGTTAAAAAATTGCATATAACGTATTATAACCCTGTACTACCTTGGCAAGCACCTCGTGGTACACATGGAACAGCAATGCTCTACACGTGTGCAGTTGTGGCTCTATGCTAGGTAGTACCACTAGAACATCCCGAAGACAATGCAGAAAATGCTGGCTTAGCATCACAAGGTAGAGAAAACGTTTGAAACCAGGAATTATATTAAGGAAGGAAATTGAAAACATGGTGGAAAGGGCTGCCCAAGAGTGGAGGTGAGACAGAGGCACGTGGGCAGCCACCCGGCAGTGCCTGCGCCCTGGGCACTGGCAAGGCAGGATCCAAGCGCAGGCTCTAGCAGCCACGGTTTAAAGTCAGAGAGGGGAACCCAGCTCAACAGCCGTCAGTGTGATGGCTCCATGCACTCTGCCTTGGTCCCAAACTTGTGTATGTACTTGTTAGAGAAAGAAGAGAGGCAGGAACCGCAGAAGTCAATACATTGTTTTAACGCTTCCCTGAGGCACACGCTCAGAATAACAGATCTGAATGAGAAAAATGATGGAGCGTAAGAAACAGCAAAGCTTCAAAGGCGATAATGAAAACATTTGGTTGACAACTTCACGTACATCCCCCTCAGTAGCAGTTCTTACAGAGGAAGCTGAAAAAATATAAAGCTGAATTTATGAACACAGGAGTCAGGAAAGAGTGCCTAGGAGGAAGAGAGTCAGAAATGCCAGGCACTTCGGGACTTGGGACTGGCAACACCTTCCCTCTTCCCTGCTCTCCTTCCAAGGCAGGTTGTAGCTGTGGATTTTAATCCCTTGTTACAGTGCAATTAGACACGCTAGGATGCACTGTGTAGCAAGGGCTACGTGGAAGAGAGCTTTGGGGGAGTCTGCTACAGGTCTAGCACAAGTCTGTCCATGGCTGTGGTGCCTTTTCCACCCTAAAACATATGCAAGCCCACAGGAGACGTCATCTGTTTTAATTATCTTCCTCCATTAAACTGAGGCAGAACAAGAGAGAGGGGCCTGGATCGGAAGGAAAGGAGTAAGGAAAGCAACAGAAAAAGTAAGAACACACTCAACACCGTACCCGACTAATGCAACACTAGCACTCGCTGCAGAGACACAGAAACAGATTAAATATCTGATGACCTTTATTCACGTCTTGCCTTTTGTACTGAAAAAAAATACCACCTAAAATAAAATTTGGCACAAACTCATGCCAACTCCCACATTAAACAAATGCTTTCCTGAGCGATACACATTTACCTGATCAAATCTTTCTTACTCACTCTAGAAGCAGAGTTATTCAACAAACCTGGGAGAATGAAATAATCTAGCTAATAGTTTCAATTAACTGTAAACAAACAATCCTTCATTCATTTAGGGGATCTGCAAAAGGAAGAAAAGAAAGTGCGAAGCTGAAAATATGGAAGGGGAACATTTTGTTTCAGGGAACTAACAACTTCTTTGGGGGGTATGAATTGATTTTTTTCTAACTATCGTACAAGTGTATTTACTATATCGCTAATCTGAATGTAGCCCTATAATTCTACAGAGCCAAGTCAATCTTGTCTCATTATTGTCAGACTAACAATGAGTTAAGAGATACATTAGGCCTAATAGTTTCCTATTCTAAGGTATGTATCTGATTCGGCATCTTCGAAGAATAATAATCTCAATAACTGTAAAATAATGTGAGGTGATCTGGCTATAGGAAAAGCATGGGTTTTTTGTCAGAACAAAGTTTTGAAGAGTATAAGGGTGTGTTTCACTGGGACTATTCTTTTCCCCCCACACCCACCCCCCTCTCTGTTCTGGGCATCTGCATTTTTATTTTTCCAGTGCTCAGAACGAATGGGAGTTGAGAGGAGCTCCGCTCCAGCTTTGGCACTTTGACAGGTGCTGAGCAACAGCAGTACTACTCTTGTGTTTCTCACTAACTAATATGTATAAATAAAAGGCAATGGCTGGAAGACAATTTAAAAAAAAAATATAAAGAGAAATCAAGGAGAAACATTTCTGTTTCTGATGAAACCTCTTGTGAAATGGCTGGTCCCACTTACCTCTGCCTTCTGATGTCTTCCCTCCTTATTTGTCTCTGCTGAATAAGTACTGCCAGAGCATCCTACGCTGCGGTTCCTTCTTTCAGCACCACCATGCAACCCATTTCTTCAGCATAAAAGGCAAGAACAAATGTCTGTCTTTTCTTTTTAATGGATTTTGTGCCAAGAGGAAAGGCAGTACTATTTAGCAATACTATTTTCATCATCATAAGCAGAAACAGAAGAGGTTTGAGCTATATCTGTATTACCAGGCTTGGCATGCACTTCTCTCCAAGGCAGCAGAGCATCCCCTCTTCCAGTTCTGCACCTGCACGTGTCCCAAGCAATCTTTTACTCCTGAAATCTAGGTTCTATGCAGACAACACCTGGATACGCCATAGTTGACACCAGCGTATACTCTAGGCATATCTTAGATAAAGTCCTGGAGTACACCACCAGATAAATTTCATCAGGCAAATCAACTCCTGCCATCTTACTTGAATTTGGAAGGTTGGTCAAGAAAATAAAAGGATAACTGACAACTTTCAGCAACTTCTGCTTTACTAATAAAGACTTTGACGGTGACTAAAATTTCTCAGAGGCTAGCAAGACTTTTCAGATGATTGGCTTTCCCCAGCCAGTGGTCTGCAAGACATCAGGAAATCGTTGATATATTACAGTTATAATTTTTAATAAAACCACAGAGAGACTCCTACAGATAAAAGCAAGCCACCAGACAAAGCAGAAAAAAAATTCAAATTACACCCAAATTTTTAAAGTTAACTATTTTAGCTACAATGTCCCAGACTGACCATGAGAGGTGGTCCTTAGATTTAGAACAACTGGGGTGCCTTAAAAGAGAGTGTGCTGTTGACCAGGCTAACCCTGTAGTGTTAGGATGGCTAACTGCTGCCTGCAGCTGAATGAGCACTGTCGTTAAGGTCTGAACAGGGAAAAGATTTCCTGAAACATATTAGAAAACTGCAGTGCAATGTAAGCAGAGAAAATAACTGAGCTTTGAAAAATTAAGTGCAGGTATTGACAGATCCAGTAAGGTGGAGAAGACACCAGAAAAACTGAGAGCAGGAGGAAAAGGCAGCTGTTGGAGTTTCAAACTGCAGTCCTCCTCCTCCCAGTGCTGAGGGCCAGAGAAAGCACCGCACAGCTCATGCTCATCTGGTGGGAAGAGTTTGCTTTTGCAATAGGCCTGTGGCCGTACGTCGAGCAAAAGCAAAACCTTTGATCCTGTAAACCTCAGTCCCATTGAGAACAACAAGCAGCAACTCACAGCCTGGGAAGGACATTTTAATCAAGGGCAACCTGTGACCGCAGGGCTCCGATAGACATGCAGCAGCAGATGAAAATTGGACAGCTGAAGCTGCTGCCACTCCCTGCCTTCCTCCCCACCTGCCTAACAGATGTTGCTGCCCCCAGGGCAAGGATGTCTGATCCACTCATGAATCAACTCCTAACTCACCCCACTTTTCAGCCCGGCGTCTTAAGGTAACCTGACATCAAAGTTGGTTTACCACCGGCGGGGTGGAGCAGACAGCTACGGGCAGTAACAGCTTGAGCCGTCTGATGCTAATTCACTGCTGCGTTCCTGACAAAGCCGCCGGCCCCACTGAGCGGCCAGCCATGCCCGAGGAGCAGGATGGCGGTGGTCCCTCCTGGAAGCAATCCTGGGCAGAGGGGGTAGTTCGGGTCTCTCTGCCCAAGGACCGACTTGTGCCTTATCGGCAAATCTGCTCCAGGCTTCAAAAAGGACAGCGATTTGGGGAAGAATTCACAGGGGCAGGGAGATTTAACCTCTACGCAGATGCTGAGCCCTTGCTTTTAGCACAAACTCAAGCCTAAACATGTGTCCTTTTATGCTATAATTCGGTGTTTTGGTGGGTTTCTAAGACTAACCGTAAATAACAAATTTAAGGCTTACTGATCTGTATCCACACATCAGTTGAGGCCCAATAGGCATCTTCTAGAGATGCATATTTTTGTATAACATTTCTACTATAATTTCACAGGTTATTTAAATTATTATTAGGCTATTTAAAACAACCGCTTCAGTAGGGGTTCTTTTTTCAATTTGCACGTATGTACATGAGGTCGTCTTTAGACGTGTGAGAGCTTGGGCAAATTTTGCATGGTAATATGCCTTGGAAGAAAATGGAAACAAAAGTCAGGGAAAAAGAACATACTCCTTCACTCTGCCTGCCTTGACCACTAACTCCTCCTTAAGCACAGACCTTTCGTACAGAGTCTTTCCTCTCTAATCCTTGCCCTTGGAGTTATGTTTCTAACTAGCTCCCTTCAGAAGCCAGCCTGGACAGTTAGAGACAGCACATAGCCAGAAAAATGGTCAGTATTTAAATTGGCAGTCAGGGTGCTTTATATTTACATCTAATTGACAAACTAAAAACACAAAGACAAAGGTTTGGGAATGTGGATCTAACAGTGTCCACATAAATCCCAAATAGATCCTCACATCAATGTGAAAATATACCCAACAGACAATAACATAGAAAACAGCTAATGAGCAGCTGTGCTTCATCTCTGGAAAACTTATCCAAGGTGGGGTTTGCAACTTTTTCCTCTGAGCCCTTTGACACTGGTAGCTCTTGGGACACCACCCTGGGTTAGGCTGACCGCTGTCTGGTGAAACATTTCAACCTCTGAAACAGGGTTTATGTGGGAACAGATAACAACTCCTTCCCTCCTGTGCTGCCTGAAAACTGCCTGTACTCTTATGTGGGCAGACTGGTACCATTTGCCCAGAATTTCTGATCCTGGGTTCAAGGAGGTGGTAAGAGCTGCGGGCTCTTCACTGCTCACTGGCCAGAAGAAAACTGCTGGTCATGGTGGCTACAGAACCACTCAGGACCCACTTCTGCCTCAGTACAAATCCTGAGCTACAGAGTGTGCTGGTACGCAAGTGGTCTTTCAAATTGTACATGAGCAGTACAGAAACTACAACCTACCCACTCCTTTCAACGGCTGCGCACTTAGGGGGAAAAGGCCTGGTTTCCTCACACCTCCACTCACAAACTAATATCTTTTACACATAAAACTACAAGAGTTGCTTTACACTTTGTCCTTCCACCAAAACAACTGAAAAATTACAGTTTTGTAGCTATCCCAGGCACTATATCCATGTTTAGCTCTGAAAGGAATATTCTGAAGAAAATATTTTGTTCTTTAGCCGTATCTATCTGAACCAGGGTCAAAGTAATACCCCTAGAAAAGACAGCCATCCCAAAAAAGGAGATAAAGTTTTTTAGGGGAAAAAACCCAAACACAATAAGGATTTGGAAGTATGTGGAACTTAAACACAGGCAGCAAAAACCTGAGCACACTGAACTCAAATTCTGCTCCTTAAAGAGTTCCCTATCTGTTTGCCTGAGGACACAATACTAAGGACAATATTATTTATAACACACAATAAAAGCACAACTTCAGGTCCTTTAAAAAAGTTAGTGATATTGATCTTGGGTTCTTTATACAAGACAATATCTGTTACTTTCCTAAACATTTACTGGATTGCAGCTAAATTTATTTTTTCATATAAAATGAAAGTCTGTCTGGGCACAATTTACTACTTTTTTTTTTTTTCATAATGCCATATTAAATCAGTCCAGAGACATCGACAACAGAGCGGTAAATATTTAAGATTACATCTTCTTTCTTACAACATTATTCTTTTCCTACTCTATCAAATCTACTGTCAAATAAGTCAGTTCCTCCTTTCATTCTCACTCTTCAAACACTCACAGCATCTCAGTTACACTAAGATCACCAGATTTCACTGGAAAGATAAGCAGACACCGAAAGTCTGAGAGAGCACTTAGGGTATGACCCAAAGTTCCTGGAGTCAACAAGAAACTGCCTTCCGTTAGACCAGCTCAACATTAAGCTCCAAATATTATTGCCTCTTCTAGCGATCATATGCCAGAGACTTCAATAAGACTCATTACAGTGAAGTGCTTATTGGAAAGTGGCAACCGTAAATGAGTGAAAATATGTCTAGATAGAAAATTTAATATTCATAATCCTTCTCCTACCTAGGGATTGCTAGAACAGTAAAATAAGTATTTCCTTCCATTTCTCCATCTAAGAAAAAGACCCAAAAAAGGCTTCAAAGAAAGCTCAGGGGAAGCGTTAGGAAAGTAACATCGTCCAGCAGAGCTAGGATAATCCTGCAATTATTATTCTGATCTGGAATTCCCAGCAGGTTGACAGCTACCTTGCAAGAAACACTGGTGAAAACTAGGCGATCAAACACTTCCTATGGAAAAAAGCAAACCTCAATCAACCAGTTATGCTTAGATACGACGGCACAAGACAAATACTAGCTGCCATCCACACACATTTCTCCAGAGATGTTTTTTTTGTGTTCGTTTGGGATTTCTTTTGTGTTTGCATTTCTCTGATCATGTGTCGGGTCAAGCAGGGGGGTGTGTTGGTTGGTTGGTTGGTTGGTTAGTTATTTGGTTACGGGCTCCTGCTGCTGCTTTGTTTCTCCTAGATCACGGACTTTCCTCGTTTGAATTTCTGATGCAAACTACAGCACTAAGGCAGGGCTCAACATTTCAGAGATCTGCCTTTAGCCATAATTATAGGCTCACCTTTGTGCTCTGCACTTTCAAGGGTGGTAGTTGCTATAAATTACCACAGGTAGAAAAACCCCTCACAAAACAACAGCATACTTGAAGGGGCACCAAACAAGGCAGAAGTTTGTCCACTGACATTTTCCTCCTGGATAACTCAGGCCAGGAGGTCAAAACAATGGTTGACTAACAAGACAGCATGCAGGGAAAAGGTTACCATTAATAATGCAACAGAAGAGCACCGTGTAGACAAGTAATGTAGGAAAAACATACCAAGATGACCAGTAGGATACAGGGGTTGTGCAAGAAATGACTAGGCACTAGTCAGAGAAGAGATTTTCTGAAAGGGATGCAATGTTGTTAGCTAAACGTCCTTCCAAGTATTCAGTAACTTCTGATCCCTATGCATTTCCTTCAGAGGTAGAAAATACAGATCTACTAATGTTCTTACTTTATTATTAAAACAAGTCAGTGCTTTGATGATCTTGCTAGGTGATTTTCCTTAAGGTCTCCTGACTTGCATGGTCAAAACAGACAACTCAAGAAAATGGAAAAGAAAAAGAGGAAGGGGAGCGTGTGAATGGCGCAATTCAGGCAGATCTGGAGTAGAGGATTCCTGGCCCGTGGCAATGACAGCACAAGCAGTGGTGGGTCAGTCAGATGATGCCACCCACCTCATGCAGTCATCCCTAACGGTTTCTACAGTCTACACATTAACTCAGTCTTTGGCCTAACAGATAGATACTGATATTACCAAAAAGATTTCATGAAGGATTTCTGAAGAAACCTAATGTTCGCTAACCAAGTCAGCTTCAAAGGTAGCTGAAAAAAGATTCCATATGCCACCATTTCCAGACCTATGAAGAACCGACTCCTGCACAAAACGCATACAATTTCACAGCAGCATTCTCATAAGCAGTATTGGCACTTAACAACTTTGCATCTGATTTGGATATAGCCTGCACATCCAGGTTCTCTTTCGGTGAACACTGTGGTGCAAACCTCAGTACTGGAAATCCAAAAGCTCTAAAAGCAAGCCGTTCAGGCTGAAAAAATAAATGTACTCTTCTCCAGACATCATTGCACTTCAAATCTAATGTGGCAGAGATTTGGAAGCTTACCATTTGAATGGCGTAGATTCCTGATTTCCAAAAGAAATTCCATTAGCAACGTTCTGACGAAGAAAATGCCTTCCTACAAGACACACATCTTTTTAAGGTTCCAGGAATGTATAACGCCAGGTATTAGCGAACCGCAAAACTGTTCCATTTTATTAAAGCTAAATATTCTCTGACTCTTCTCTTACAGTACTGTAAACCAGGAATAACTTAAGCAAATTCCCATGAGTTACAGCAGTCTAAGGCTCATGTAAGTGGGAAGAGAATCATGCTGTCTATGCTCTATAAACTACAAGCAGGGCAAAGAGTTTACATAATGGGTTTATAAACAAAAGCCCTTCATATCTATAATCCATGACCAGAAAAATGAAATTGTCCTGCATAAAAGAGATGGCCCACCTCACAGTCCCTCGTATGGATAATAAACATGAGGTGCAAACCAGTGATTGATATGAAGGAATTACAAGGTAAAACGTGAACATTGTTTTCCTTTCTTACAATAGCTTTGGAAGTGGTTTTGCAGTTTATTTGCATGCAGACAGTTCTGGACACAATGGTATGTGTGTGAGAGTATGCAACTGCAGCGAGAAGATAGAGACAGCGCGTAGGTAAGTTGCCTGTTTAGTAATCTTCATTGCTGAACAACCCCACTAACGGCAAAATGGAAAGCAGTCTCAGAGTGTCCTTGCATCGTCTTTTGCCTGCTTAAGGGAATATACTTGCAAAGAGGCTTTCAATCAGCGTCTTCAAGTACAACATAATAAAAATTATTTCAGAACCGCTTTTGGTGAGGTAGGTAGGAAAAGCTGCCTCAGCATGGCGTCCTTCCCTTGTGAGCTCTGTACAAATGAAGGAGGTCACAGAAGTTTCAGTTTTCTAATACCCTTTCTAATTCTGATCCCAGTCTCGTGATTTCAGCAGATCCTCATGGCAGGCTACTGAAATAAAGACTTAATAGGACTATGAGTGGGGCTTCCTAAAAATAGCTAAGTGTTATCTAATTCATCAAGAACTAGCACACATGCTGTGTTGAGTCAGAAGCCTATCTGGATTGTAACTGTTGATGTCTGGAAGAACAAACCAAGCTTCTTCACTGCAATGTGTCTGAGGTATAAGCATGAAAGTTGAAGAGAGGAACTGAATACAGTTGGTTTTTGTTTATTTTTTAAATAAACCAACTAGAAACAACTATACTTATTTCAAGGATGTTACCACTTCAAAAATGGTAACAAATTAACATGAATGTTACAACATGCACAAATCGGTAAATTGTGTTGCTGCTTTATCTGCAACATCACCCAGTCCATACGAAGAACAAGCTTTCCTGCCATTTTGTATTACTTCTTTCTTCACTGAAATTACGTTTTCCTCAGAAGCACAAGGACTATAACTCCAGAGACCAACAAGACGACAGATTTACACTCATATCTCAACTGATTCTTTTCTAGAACAATCAAGCCACATCCTGGGACCTTCAGAACCTCTAACAGTCTATATGCCTCTTTGGTTTTATATGTAGCCCTAAGAGCACTGTATGTTAAGCCACAAAAATCAAAATTATCTGGACTAAGTGTTCGCATTCAGTGACATTCCCACTGCACTCCCTCTTCTGACAGTGCAATATCTGAGGAGAAAAGACGGAGAAAGGGATGGTGCCAGCCAAGGAGCTAGACAAGACTAATCTGCCACCCCTTCAAGGAGAAGGAATAGTTTTGCATAAAGCTGAGCCTCTTTCTAATCATGTGGATATCTAATCTCTATATCAGAGAAATACTAGTGAAAACAAATGAGGGTACAAAGACAATGAGTTTTGTTAGACTTTGAGTTTATGAGCTCCAACTACCTTGGGGTTAGAAATCCAAAGCAACGGAGAAGCCAAGGTGTGGGCAAGTGGTTTGTCCCGTAGCTTAAAGACTCTCCGAAAAGTGGATAGAGAGACGGAGGCAACAGAGCACCCCAGTCACTGCAAACACAACAATCCGATTTTGGATTAGCGTGCTCTTCTCATCCTTTGTTTAATGCACCAGTGAATTCAAGTTAGCGTTAAAGCACACTATTCATGTCTCGAGTGCTCTGTTACACTGACAGATTTTATTCACACTGTCTGAATAATAAAACTGACAGAAATCAAAGTTTATATGAGCATAAACAAGGAAACAATACGGTGCCAATTTGTGCAGGAATTCTAACGGGGCCAGTTGTCCATTTCCTCTTCTCATACGAGCTGATACCCTTAAAAAAAGCAAGAAAAAGAAATGCAGAGAGGAAAACCCAGTGAATGAATACTGAAGCACCTCCCTTTAAGGTGCTTAACCCAAACGAAGAGAGTGACGGGGTATGAAAGAAACCTGCACTCCTTCGCGAGCACACATTTGTGCAAGCCAACGTGAGCAGCTGTCCTGTGCTGTGGGGTAATTGGGGAAGGCTTTAGTTCACATGGCAGCAACCCTTCGGCCTCTTCGGGAAGGAGGAGGGCAGGCCAGGAACAGCCTCAGCTGCCATCCTGATGCACAACTCTGAGGATTAAGCCTCCAACTGGGCTAAAGCAAAATGCCACACCAGCACCTGCCTCTCTAAAACTTCCAGCGGTGCCAGCAGCAGCTGATGGTGCCCAGACAACCTGCACTGCTAGCCGTGCTGCGCATCCTCCAGCCTGGTCCTCCCTCCCTGACATGAGAGCTCATTTCCTCTCCTCTGTCCACCAACAACCAAACTGAAACAAAGCTCTTGTAAAATGGTGGACATGATGAGAAGGGGGTAACTGAAGTAACAAAGAGGATGATTTCAAAGGAAACAAATGTTTATGACAGAAGGAGTTACCATCTCCCCTTTGTCAAAGGGCGCTGAAAAAAATCCAGCTCCCACCCCTTCCAGTCTGCTCCTCCCTGCTCACACATTCCTGCTCAAGTTTTACAAACTGGTAGAAGAGACGTAACGATCAGAAAAGACTGTTGTCACGCCCAATGCTGTTTTACACAGTAGCCAACCCTGAATCAGCTAAGACTCCTGCAAAACTCACTTCTCATCCTTCAGCAAGAATTTTCTTTGAAAGGGAAGTAAAGTAACTTTGCATAAGCGACTGATCAAAGAGGCACGCCGAGTTATTGTTCATGACACCTCTTTTTGTTAAAGTGACCTCCAAATGAAACACAGTCCCGCAACTGAGTGATCAGAACACCCAGCACACTGCTGAGCATCGAATTATTCCAAATCTAAATGCATCTGTTTAATATTTGAAAGATTGTTCATGTGCTATAAAGCAAGATAATCAGAGGATCAGAGTAATTGTTTTGCAAGAACAGGCACTTTTTGTTCCTGTAATCCACTAACCAGGAAGAGCATCCAACCTGCACAACAAACAGAGCAGATTAAATTGTTAGCTGTCACAAACAAGATAAAAGGGAGAAGTCATTTCTGTGCCTCCAGTTGCACAGGCTGAATTCAGTTCCAGAACACAGACAGTCTTGCCAGCTCCTGGCATTATAAATTCATTAGTCAGCCTTTACCCCTCCTGAAACAATCCCCTTCCTCAAATGCCTTTTAAAAAATATCTTTCTCATGATGGATCCCTTTGTCTTGTGGTGGCTGGACACTGAGGAGGAATTAAGCTCGTATTTTCAGGCTTTTCCCTGCAGAACAGCTGAGCCAAGAGATCTAAAACACACTCTCCTCTTTTTCTTGTGAAAAATGAGGGTCTCCCCTCCAGAAGTCAGGGCTTCCAGAAAACCGCAAAGGTCTCTGATGAAACGTTGGCACTCGTCAACAGCTCACATACTTCTCTGACATGGGGGAGAGAAACCAGTGGTGAAGCTGATTTTGACACAAGAGTATCATGAATGACATTTACAATAAGCATTAAATTAGCTTATAGTTTCGTAAAGTTTTTATAAGGAATCCATTATACAATTAAACCACAAGAAATTCATTTTTATGTATGATAGAGAACTGTCATACGTAAGTGGAGAACTGTAGAGAATTGCACCTTTGTAAGAGTTTGGCATAAGCCAGTCAAAACCAGCCACAAGAGATTTTTGTACCAAACCAGGTGCCTCAAATTCAAGCATAAACTATTGGGCTCACTCTAGGCACAAAGGGTATATCTCTGCAGCCTGAAATATCAGTTCTATAAATACAAAAATACTGATCGATGTTTCCCTTTTAGATTAGCTCAGGAAGTTCCAGCACTGAGACAATATTTCAGGAGAATTGTCTGATTTACTTTTTTTATTTATTCTATAGCTCACAAATTAATAGGCAAGGAACTTTTGATTATCCTTAATTGAAACTAACAGTACCGAGCATCCATATTCATCTCCACTCACTAGAAAATTTCAGTCATCTTTAATCCCAACTCAGGCCCCAGTTTTGTGGCTATAGTTCATATCTGTAGGATACCGCAAACTTCAAAACTTCTCTGAACCGGTACTTCGCAGCTGAGCAAACCTAAAATAATGTAGAAAATCTGGCCCCCACAAACACATAGAAAATAAAGTTGTAGAATGAACTTGTAGAATTTCATTTGGGCCTAAGCCATTTTTTATGGCTTAAAGAGTTTGTACATGTGCACAGAAGCAGCACTGCATTGACAAACAGCACAAGCTGAAGTAGTTGTATTTAAAAACTTAAATTTCAAATTAAATTCTAGGGGAAACTATTTGTTTACCTATCAATTTAGATGACTTCATTTCCTCCAAAATCAGTGTTATAAGATTCCTCCTCCCCGACTCCACTCTCCTGTGTTAGCGACTGAAAGCAGTTCATGAAATAGTTGTGGATAACACCCATTAAAAATGTCAATTACTACACAGACAAGGGGGATATACCTACATCTAGTATCCGTACCCTCCCGGACTTCCGTTAGAGTCTATGGAAAGAAAGGGGACACAGGTGAGAAGGAGCTGAAAATGGATCAGGGGAATCGCGTACTAAAAATACATGTTTCTTTCCTTTGAATACACAAGGAGTTTGGGGTGGCTGCCTTCGATTCAGGCGTGGACACCAGAGACTTCTGAAGTCAAGCAAGATGAATCCCAGCACAAGCCATTTCCCAAGAGCACCTGTATGCACTCCATAAGAAGGGACCTCATCTGACTGAGAGGAGGGATAGATAAGCAGCCGAAGGAGAACCTTGCCAGAAGATGTTGCTGGAACTTGGAACTGCTGCAACACAATCATAAAGGTACACATAGAGAGTATAAAACAAAAGAAAAAATCAGAATAACCAGAAATAACACTCATAACTGAGAGCTCTTAGCCTTGTTGGCTACCATTTGACTCAAAAGATCGCTCCCATTTTTTTCCACAAATGCCAAATTATATTTACACTATATTCAGATTTTGGGGGACAATCAAGTTTGTTTCACCTGTTCTCCAGCTAAGATGTCTTTCCCCCATAAATCTGCTTTCATTATTTATCTCCATTTTTCAATGCAACGTCCATCCAAACATGTCACTGAAATTCTGTGTCCTTATTTTAAATGAAGGGTATGTGTTTTATATATATACAATTTTTAATGAGATCTATAATATACTGTGTCTACAGAATAATCTCACATAACTAGATATCAAACCAGCAGTCTAGAAGATACCTTAAATGCCCTCTCTAAAAATGCACTTCAAACTCAGAAGGGTATGTCATTCATAAATTGCAAGTAGGTACCAAACTGTTATGCAAATGTCTTTGCAGGATGGGGACTTTAAACTATAAAAAAAAAGAGCAGTGATTCTGTTCTCCAGGGATTTCCTAAAAAAAAAAAAAAAGCAACAGAAAACCATAAACCCCCAGATATAATTAGATAATATTCAAGAACACATATTATTCTATGCTATTCAGAATCCAAGTTTCTGAGGGAATACAGAAAATTTCACATTTGTTTCAATCACCATTACAGATTCTAATTCCTAATAATTTGCCATAAAGAAATGGAGAGTAATTAAAGACAACCTTTAATGTTGGGAGAGAGGAGAAGAGACTTTAACAAAAGGTAAGCATTCTGAATGAACACGAAAAAGGGAAGAGCAAACTTTTCTTCTGTTTTAATTTAATTAAAAAGTTTTTTGCTTTTTCCTTAAAAAAATCGGGGGAAAAAAAGAAAAATACTTTGAAAAATGATTGTTTTAACTGTACTTAGTTATAATTAAAAGCCATCTAAAATTACAATGTAGTATTTAGCAAACTGTTCAGTGACTGTTCAGCTAGAGATTTATCATACATAAAATTAAACCTCTAGAATGCATTTTACTGATCTGCCTAGAGTGAAAGATTAGTTATTAGTTCCAGCCCAGTCTTTGCAGTGATCTCATTATAAAATCCTGAAAGGCAAACATCTATCCTTTTTTTTCCTGTTGAACGCGCTCTTCCCTGTCTTAGGTCATTCATCTCCTGTTGCTGCTACTGCTGTTATCTACTGGAATGGTTTTCACACAGGTGGTACGTGTATTACCACGCACAGGTCTGGCAGCAGTTTGACATGTAGGGTAGGTATTTCCTACACATTTCCTTCCTCATAACGAAAGATCTGTAACAACGCTTGCTCCCATCCTACGAGTTATGCGATCTAGAAAGCCAAGAAGTTTGACTCTAGTTTTGGGACAGCCTTAAATCACTCTTTTAAAGAAAAATCTCTGTTTTAAAAGGCTACTCATGGGACTGTCCGACTTCCTATTTCAATTTCATGGAATTCACGTTTCACTCTCATGCTCCAGGCTGGACCCCCTCACTGCAACACATCCACCCCGTTTCCTCCCTCCTGAAATGGGAGGACGTGTATACCTAATCTTAGCACATTAAAATCTTCCAGCTATTTTATCGTCACCAGGACTTGACTCTATTTTCAGTCATTCAAAACACATTTTTCCTAATGACAACC
This sequence comes from Stercorarius parasiticus, assembly GCA_013396915.1. Classification (NCBI taxonomy): domain Eukaryota; kingdom Metazoa; phylum Chordata; class Aves; order Charadriiformes; family Stercorariidae; genus Stercorarius; species Stercorarius parasiticus. The sequence goes on along the minus strand of VWZL01002387.1, from coordinate 303,126 downwards.
CAGCCCTCTGGGAAATGAGGCCCAAATTTGCCCATCGCAGCTGTCATTCACTCAGGTACTCCGAACATACCGTCACCCGAGACAGGTCCAGGTCATGAATGAGAAGTACAGAGAGCAGCCTATGAGTGCCAATTAGTGTTTGGATTCAAGCTGACTCAGCTTCGGTAGCGAGACACTCCAAATTTTTTGTGTACCAGCAATTTTCTGCTTTCTTGTGCCTATCCTCTAGCTATTACCGTGCTTCACCATTAAGACCTTTTTTCTTCCTCAACTCCAAATATAGCTACTGCTTCCTTAGGCTCCAGCCTTTTCTTACTTTTTGTATTACAGGCTAATGATCTGTCAACTAATATTAAATTATTTGCTCTCCTAATTGCCTGTTTTCAAATAATAGATTGTGGAGAAAGGTGGCTACCTTAGCATTTTCCCTGTATGTTTCAGAAGAAGAAAGAATTGGTACATTAGAAATGAAAGGCTCAAACCCCAAGAGAACCCTAGTCCTACTTATTACTCACAAAAATATTTCATCCACAGATTTAGAATTATTTTAGAAAATTTCTGTAGTATTTGTTTTTTCAACCCCATTCAGTATCGGTTACTTTCACTCTGAAGCCTATGAGGTTTTCTCATTTTCAGATCAAATATTCAAAGCATCCTGAAAATGTAATAACTCCATAATGCTGTATTTCAAAACAAACAGAAAAAAAGTACGACTGAATGCACTGATATTTTTTCCACCTTGTAAGAATTCTGCCTGTATGCCAATTAAAAAAAAAAAATAAATTCAAACCCTAGACAGCTGACCAGGTTACCAGTTTGAGATCAGTTCTGCTGTATGACACACAGGGGCTACACAGATAATATACTCGAGAACTCAAACTTTCCAGAAGTTAGAAAGCCTCAGCTGATGAGGGTCTCCCTTTATAGCAGGGAAAATACAGAAAGCAGAGGTGCCAATGGGATGCACGCACATACAGGAAACAAGGTCCCCTACCTGTCTCCTCCAAATCCTGTAATTATTTTTCTTGGATGGATTTTTGCTCATATTTTCTTCAACTCTTCCTGGACTCCACAATGAATCAATTACACCAGTGGAGAACTCTGCTAATGCTGAACCTCTGAACAGACTGAAGGTGGAAAAAACCATGGAAAAACACAGACTAAAGACCTGCTGGCAACTCAATAGACACATTGGAGGGAGCCAAATAAATCTCCTCTCTTTCAGATTCACAAAACAAATTTTCTCCAACGCTCCACTGGGAGCTTTGTCCTCATTTCATAAACGTGCCGCAGTCTGACAAAAAAGAACGTTGGGTTTGAAGAATAGAAAAATGAAACCTTGCATCATCATAGGGCCCTTGCAGAGGCAACGAGAAAACAATATAACGTCGGTTACAGTTAAGTTATGGCATTAAAACCATTCACAACAGTATTGCTTCCTTTTTGCTCAACCTTTATCTCTGAACTCATGTGTTTTATCAAAGTAAGCTATCTCAATAGAGAAGAAAAATCAAGATTGCACAATGCTGAGTTAAACCTAGTAACATCAAGTATTTATGATGTCCTCAAGGAGATAATCAAACTTTTTACAAAGTTTTCACAAATTATTAGTACAGAGTAATCGTTCTACAAAAATTATCTTCTTGGTAAAAAACAAAACCCACTTTAAAGGCTAATTGACAGATGGATTAATGCAGAACATTGCTTCGTTTTCAACCGTTTGTTTTAGTTATTATACTCTAAAAAAACTCAGTAAAGAATCAAAGGATCCTCAAAGTCCTTAGCAATGTATGACATTAAACACAGAAAGCCTAAGAAGTTTTCAGCTATGCCTAATATTTATTTCTCAAGTTAGGCAGAAAAATAAGATACGAAATAACCAGCTAGACCTTAAGCCAATGTAGGTAACCTAAAACCTTTAATAACTAAACAAAAAGTAATATCCTAAAATAACTTTCAGATTTAAAAAAAATACACAACTTTAAGATAACTTTAAGTTTCCTTTTGAATTACAGTTAATTACTAACAAAAATACCTGCATCTGTCAACAATTAACAGTAACTGAATATAATGTCTCGAAAACTTAATAACAAGACACTTTATCTCTATCCTAACGAGATAACCAGGAGGTGATGGAGAAACACCTGCATAAACCATCCGTTTTGTCCCTGAATCCATAAGCATGACAGATGACCATTCCTACAGCCCACACAACTGGCCAAAGATACTTTGATAGTACAGGCGCAATGTTACAATGAGAAGCATAGAACAATCTCATTGGTGTGACATCTGATGCCAGGTTGCGGTTTGTCATCTGCAAAAGAAAGGGAATGCCTCTTTTGCTCTTTCATAAAGATTTCATTTCCACGGTTTTTCTTTTTTTTGTTGTTGTTTTTTTTTTTTGTTTTGGGTTTTTTTTTTTTTTAATCACTTATAATTGAGAACATTAAGATCAGACTGTAGTTGCTAACAGCACTGTCGGCCTTTTTGCGTCAAGTTTGTGGGAGGGCAAGTCACGCAAATATCCATCCCTATTACGCTTGCATTCCCAGCAGCATATGGTACTTTCCTAATCAAGGACAGCGACCTATGGTCACACTTCATGGCTTCAGTCTGAATCATGGACTTATGGCTCTTCCACAGTACCTAGTGTGAGTGAAACTGCAAGCAATAGTAAGCTCATATTCTTAGATAATACCTCGCTCACATGTTTAGACTCGCATTTTCTAAGTGACTAACAATGAAACCAGATAGACCCTAACATTAAGATTTAAATGTTGCCTATTAAACTGAGAAAAGCACTTCCCATTTTGTTGGAAACTCCAAGTTTACTATAGTTACAGGGAGATCACAAAATCAGAGGTGCCAATGGAAAAATAGGTTTCCTGTCCATCTCCTTCCTTCCACAAAAGTATTCCATATTCTACACAGTTTTGGGGGATCAGTCTTTTAAACTACATTTCCTTTTAAGAAGGAACGGGCTTCAAAATACAGTTCTTCAAAACAGAGGCACGTACTGCACAAAGGCAATGGCTAAAAATGATCTTAAAAATGAATTCCAGTCCAGCCTCAGTAAATGGAGTTAGAATTTCACGAGGAATTAAGTGGTTCTGATACAAAATCAAGTTTCTGTGTTATCTGCAAAATAGGATATCCATTCTCTTGTGCGTGTCATTTAAAATAAATAAATAAATAATTAATTTCATTTTCTTCTCCTTCTCAATGTGGGAATAGGGGAGAAAACTTCCCCCGTGGTTCACTATAGGGGACTGCAACTACTAGCCATACCTTCAGGAATTTCAAACAGCTCTGAGAGGTCTGACTACATGCACGACTCCCCTTGCCGAAGGAGACCAGCCATGCTGCGAGGCCACTGGCCACCGGGCTGGGTCAGGATCCGGCTGAGCGGATCAACCGCCTTCTTACCGAGAGCGCTGGGCAGAGCGTCAGGTAATCATGAAAAGCGGTAGGCCGCCGCTCTCTGGCCCTGTATTTTTGCAACAGTTTTTCAAATCGCTTCATCCTTTCCCTGCCAGCCAAAGCCAGAAGTAATACTGTGTTTTTACTGCCATGGAGAATAATAAAAGAGATGCCATTAGTCTTTAATTTAAGGTTTACGACACAGAAAATTTTAATGGGAGTTAAATTAACTATTGACATTTATCACAATAATTTGTTCTGTAGCCTCTGACCTGCAAGACAATAGCAGGATAATAAAGGCTGCGGGACATGACTGAGCTGTCAGTTATCAGATGCAAGTAAGCAGGCCCGTCAAATGTGAGACTTCTTGTTTTACGGACAAAGAATATCCAGTGGTGACTATTTTACCTTTGAGATATGTTCACACATAAGCAATCGCATCAACTTTCATATCCATTCATTTCACAAGCATATGCAAAATGAGGTCCTGAAAAGTCTTTTTAGAGAAAGAAAGCTAAATTGCTACCGACCATCACGGCACATAAAACAGACAGCACGACATCCTCACAAGAGGAATGCTTAAAAACTTTAAAGATGATTTGCCGATGTAAGTTTAGCTTCAAAAATACTTACCATACGAAGCCATTATGTTTTAAACAAATTTTAGGCAGGGTAATGCAAGGGAGATCTGAGAGAATAAGAGAATTGAGTCTTTTTGACTTAATGGTTTACTCCAAGAATATTGTGAAAAACTGGAATATTGCAGCTGTCCTTTCAAAATCATTTTGAACACTAGCTATTAATAACACATTACAAGCAGGCAGGTCTATATTCATCTGATATAATTTCAGTGGATTTCTCATCATGGGTAGATAATTGTAAATGCATTTTTTTTATATTAATAAAAGGGTAATACCACAGCAAATCACTGCTAAAAAGCTTCCATTTTGGAATTTTCTAATTAAAATGTTGGTATCATATCAACATGACAGAGCTTGTGCAGCCCAGGAGCAAAAATATGCTAATAAATATTCTCTTACCATACAATCCCTGTGGCTTTGCATTCCTGCAGGAAGCCTCATCTATTAGCATGACTCTAGACAGGACTTTATACCCAGATCCTTGCCCAAAACTGTTCTGTAAAAGCATGGCCCCTTCGGAGCTCCTGGCGCAAACTTGCTTTAACATCACAGGGCAGGATAATGACCGAGTATCAAGCCAATCATTAGCTGACTTTTTCACAAGAACATTTTCCCGAAGAATGGAAGCAAAAGAGACAAATTGTAGCACTAAATCCTGTGTTTAGGCACCGGGCGGTATTTATTTAAATATACTTTTTCCTAATTATACAATCATGTGGGGAGGGCAGAATGATGAAGCCAATCACACAGGCCTTAATTAGACCAAATTCTACTGAATTTAAGAGAAGTTTCACCTCTTTAAGAACTCAAGGCTCAGATATTTCTTCCTGCACCCAGCAGTTGATCATTATTTTTCCCTTGAAGCCTGATTAATTGCTCATATAATGGAACTTTTTTCCTGGCTTGTGTAACTGAACTCCTTTTCATGTGTGTCTCATCATTTTTATTACCTAACTGAGCTATTGGCAACAGCATCATCCTGCCTCAGCAATTTCTATAGATTAAATAAATGTTGCATGAAAGCGTGTTTCTCTTTATCTGTTTTAAATTTGTTGCCTTTTAATTTCAATATCCCTTTGTTCTTTTGTTATGAGAAAAAGCTTAGCATTTGATTGAGCTTCTCCATACCAGTTCATATTTCATACACCGCTAACATTTTTTGCTGTGTCCTCCTTCCTTAACTAGGTCAGGCAAGCCTTATAAATATCTCTTGAGTTTGGTAGTCCCTCTGCCTCTAATAATTTCCATTGCCCTCTGAATCTCTTCTATTTCTGCCGTAATGCAACTAGAACTGAACGCGGCACTCAAGGTGAGGAGAAAGATGCGATTCTGTTTAGATAACGCCAATGAAATACTTGCTGTGTTATTTTGTGTCACGGTCCAATATACCCCACTACTTCACTTGCTCCGATTTATACCACAAACCCTGTCCCCACCCCTACCGAACTGACTCCAGGTGTCTCATAACCCGATGTCGCACTTCCATAAGTCAACATATTTCAGGGAATTTGGTGAAGAGATGAAAATTTTAAAACAAAACACTCCAGCTTGGACTGTCTTCTACACCTTATGTTTTACCACCCCACCCCCAGCGAGCCCATGGCTCTGGCTGTGGTCCCTAGGCATCGCCGTGCAAAGAATGGCAATTACTTCACCCTGGAGGCACTGCAAAGCCAGACCCTGCCCAGGCAAGCGCATATACACATACATGCTCACAAGAATTAAGTTACACCTGTGTCCAGAAGCCTGTTAGGGGTGAGGGTCATATTTATTTCTGCTTCACAATTTTGAACTACCTACTCTTATGCTCGGTATGTGACATTAGGTCTATTTGCATCACTTCCTAAAGTACTGGTTATTTCTATTACATAGTTGCTCATTTCTCTTAACATATAAGTTACCTTTTTTTTTTTTTAACACCAACAAGGCAAAAATGTTACCTACAATTACAGCTTCTCTGCCATAAATTATTTATCGCTCTCAAGAGCTTGTTTGCTTTGGGGGTAGGGAAAAAGTGTTGTTTACCTAATGAGGGAGCAGCCTATCATCATGTCAGAAGTTTTCAACACAGATTTATATAAAAAAAAAAATCCAATACCCTTATGCTATTAGAAAATGCAGAAGTATTTATCGTTTTATTTAGGAGTGTTTGCTTTTTGATTCCGACACTGTTTTTTCCGCAGTGCTTGAATTTTTTATTTGTTTTTGATTCATATCTTGTTTCCCAGTGTGGTAGATTAATGCAGAAACACATATAGTATGCTACCTACGTTTAACTCCTTTGCTGCCCTCTGCTAAACGTATATGATATAGTACTTACATTCAGCACAACGCTGCCCTTAAACCTGCTCCAGAGGGTTAGGCTGGTATTTTTGCTCATCAATAACTGAAAAGCAGCTAAGCCACTGGATTTCAGACACACCATCCCACATCTCAGACATCCCACAGCTGGAGATGGTCAGATGTTCATCACCTGATGACAGATCATTTGCAAAAGCAGGACCTTAGCTATGGAGCAATCTGCCAAGAGAGATCACACTTGGCTCTATTGCACTCCGTTCTCCGAGACCAAAATCCACACATTGTTTTTGAGGAAACCTTCCCTAGAAATAGCAAGCTGAATATAACAAGAAAAAAAAAAAAGAGAAAAGGAAGTGCAAAGTTATTGACCTCGTTCCATTATTACCTCTCGTGGCCCTTCCTCACATCTAGCTTTTTAAGGCATTTCAAATGCTTCAGTGAGAAATTCTTTTGAAATATCATGGACTGGATTAGATTTATAATACGTGATGAAAAATGAAAGGTAGATACCTAAAGAGAAGAAAATCCAATTAGACACAGGTGCCCAGCAGCTGTCTGAGGAGTGAGGGGATATATAATTGGGACAGCAGACAGCAAGGCAACATCAAAACCCCTCCATCAGGATGAGACGTGGATGCCTTGCTGAACCAAACAGACACTCTTCTTCTCTCCTACGCCTTCCCTTTGCTCAGGTTTCAGGGACAGAAAATCAAGGCACTTGGATGAGGAATGAGCAGTGGCACTCCCTGGCTGGATCAGCAATGCACACGGTCAAGAAAGAGATTTCAGAGTGCACTGGGGATCCACCATTTATGGGTTTTTTTCCTCCTCCCTTGGATTACCTCCAGTTTTGTTTTAGCCTAAAGGTACTTGGAGGGTACAGTTAGGTACACGTCTAAGGCTATAGGTCTCCAGCAGCAAAAGGATGAACAATTCTTTTCGAAGCAGCTCACTGAGCAAGGACCAGAGTAAAGAGGAACCTAGGAAAAAGCAGGCAGGAGTCTATAGAGCCACTGTCTTTATAGAAAAAGAAGGCATTGAAAAGCAGCATTTTTGGCCTTCTCCAAAAATGCAGAAAGAACGAAGCTAAACCATTAATAAAGGAACTGGTGGAATGCTTGATTTTTTTGTTTGTTTGTTTCACTAACTTTTACTGTGTTTATGCAGAACTCTTCCAATACCTGTTGTGGTAAAATCTTCAGATTATTTTAACAGTTTTTATATTTCAACAATGATTCAAAATACAAGAGAAACTTTTTGAAATCACAGAAGCTTTTTTCTTTCAGAAAAAAAGAAATAAGTGCATTGACCAGACATGAATAAAACAGAAGTCTTTTTGTGGTTCTCTACCTGCTGACTGTTGCTGGTTTTCTTTCATAAATATTCACAATGCATTAAAGTCCTCTTTGTAGATCTAAGAGAGGAATTCCGGGGTTTGTGTATGAAAAAAATAGATTTGGATACTACTGAGAACAGAAGCAGTCTATCAGAGTTGCTGCCTATGGCAGCTGTCATCTTCATTTTTGTTTCTGGAAAAAAAAAAAAAAAAAAAAAAAAGACATTTGCCTTGTGTGGAAATAAGCACACAGTTGCCATCCAGAAACAAACAGGTATCTAAGTGATGAAATCTAGCTTTCTGGGGCAAGTTCACGCTGTATTGCGTTACAGACATGCAGGCAAGCACCAGGTAACTTGGTGCACCAAATGCCACAGCAAGAGCTGTATAGAGGTTTCCTTAGAATCATATGAGCTCAGTGAAATGGTGTTGATGAGCTGAACTAATTAGCTCTGGTTGAGCACTAGGCATACATGAGGCAGGCACTTCCTAGAAAAGTGTGGGAGAAGCTTCAGCAGCATGATTTACCAGGCAGCATAACTGTTCCCACCGGTACCACTGTGGGAGCTCCATCGCTGGTCTCAGTGGGAGCCAGTTTACGCCAATACTTGCAGCTTTTAATCAGCCCACCCTACAGACACAAACATTTAGGACCAAATAATCTCAGCATGCGCAAATAAAAATATAAAAAGAAACAGAAGATGGAAAAAAGACAGCTCCAATGCAGCCATGCAGCAACAACCAGGCAGGACATTTTTTTGAACAAACAATTGCAGTTATTTGGAAGACAAGATTTCATGTTGGCTGTCAGGAAGGTAATCCCCTCTATACAGCAGGCACCGGGAATACCCTCCAAATTGCATCAAGAAGAGAATGTTCACAGCCAGTTCCTGGGCTGGTTGCCATGTAAGAGATGCCGAGCAGGATGACTAGAAACTAGAAGTCAAGATACACAGATGGATAAGAAAGCAAAAGCAAGAGAGAAAGCCAGACCAGGAACCCAGAAGAGACAAAGTCCACTAAATTTTCTCTAATCCTTGAATGCCACAAAAACATGCAACTTAAAGAGATAAGATAATAATATGTTTCTTAATACAGCCGTATGGAGGAGGTAAGCCTGATTTGCTGAATGACACAGTGGAAATGTAGAGTCTTAGGTCCTCTACCTTTACAAACTCAAATTAGTCAGTCTATTTCATAGCCCCAAGAGAATACAAATAGTGCAGTAATCACTTCTGTACAAACACCCCCATAACAAAATGGATAAATCTATACTATTCATTTGAACTAACAGAAATGAAGAGTATCGTACAACTTCATTGTAAGAAAACACCGTTACACAACCAATCTCTCCCTGCTTTGCAATCAATAACTTTGCTCTGCTTTGGTTTTTCTGAACTGGCAGGAGACCATTACCTTGTGACATACATCTCACCTCTTTAGAAACTGTAGAAACACCCCATTGGCCAGATTCAACCAGTAAATATTGATTTAAGATAAAAAAAAAAAAGACTCCCAATAGCCATCATCATTTAAGCCATCTAACTTGAGGAGAAGCAAACTTCTTGAAAGAGACTTATTTTAATGAAGAACAGTATGACAGAGAAGAAAATCTTTTGTGGAGTTAAAGTATGCTTGCTGCTAAATAGCCTCTTTGTATAATTAGGATTTGCAAAGTGGCAAAGCACAATCCAATTAAGTGAGTTAGGTTCATGTGATTAACATCAGACTGGCAGTATTGCTCTCATAGTTCATCAGTAGCTTTACTAATTAGGACATCACTAAGCAGAGACATCTGACCTTGCCTCAGCCAGTTCAGATTATGGTTTACCCTTCTGAACCTTGCATCAGCCTCGCCGCTTGCTTCTTTGCTTTCTTTCCCTACTGATAGACGCTTTCCTGTGATATTCTGTTCCTTTTGAAAGTCATCCTACCAGTCATCAACCATCACCAAATAATCAGTGCCTCTTCACTCACTGACAAAAAACTGAAAAAAAAACAAAAAAAGACAAAAGAGCTTTCGACAGGAATATTTTTCCACTCATACTCTCAATTTTCTACAATATTAAAATTGGTGCAGGCTGAGTAGAAAAGCGGCCAGGAAGCAATTTTAAGTTTCAAATAGCAAAAAAATGAAAATTATCTTTGCTCGCCAAATAGTAACCACAAGTGGAAATGGTGTCGAGTGGAAACGGTGTCACAAGTGTTGCTCAACAGCAGCTCAGTAATCAGAACAGAAAGGTTACCGCAGGGGAAACAGGATCTGTGATTCCAGTCTTGGCAGCATCCCTGACCCATGACAAAAGGACAAACCATGGTCACCAATTGCTTTGCTTCATCTTCTGCTGCAGGCAGCTTCCTTTCCTGTGCTGCTATGGGTGTGACCGCAGCGCTTGTTATCAAGAACCAATTATTTCTGCTAAGTAGAAAATCAGAAAGAAGATTTTCTAGGCACTGTCTTACACGTAACAGCTTTGTGGTTAAGGGCCCTTAAAATGACAGCCAACAGAATAAAAGCGTTTGGAAAGTGCACTCACAACTTTGTGATGGTGATGAAGCAGTAACCAATAAACATAATACAGAAGCCCTAAACATCAAGACAAAGACATTATAAATCTAAATTTTCTCTAAAGCAATTCAGCACATCGCATTGTAGGTATCATAAATAGAATTGCTTCATAATATATAGAACTTACAACTCACAGAGCACAAAGAACTCCTATTTCAATCAGTTTTTCTATTTGAAGTCAGAATTCTCCTCTATATACTTCTTAGCAATGACTGCTATGCTACAGAAATAAAAATACTGACTAAAAAGTAACTGTAGATCTCCAAGGATAAAGCCCAGTAGCCGAACGCCAGTTACAGCCAAAATGTACCTATGATATTAAAAAGACGGTAATAAATGTGTTAGCGACAGGGAGACAAACAAAGAATTAAGCAAATCAGTGGAAAAGTTAGATCTCTAAATACAAAAGAAAACTAATTATGGGATTAGAAAGGATTAAGTGACAGAGCCTGTGATGACAGGGAACTTTACTCGGTAGTATTTGAGACCCCTTTTTGTCCTGCATTTCCAATCTTTCCAGGAAAGAATCTAGCAAATTTCACTGCTGCATAGATCTCTCAACAGTACGATTAGTTCCTCATCTAACCAAACTGTTTTACAGCCGACGCAAAGAAGTTTACAAAGAAAGTACAAGCAGCGTACCATGCTCTCTGCTGCATTCCTTCCACTGCCTTACCAGGCTTTGTTTCCTCTGCTCCTTAGTTTATATCACTTCATTCATTAGAAATGCAAACGCCAAGGATGCTAAACCTTGCATGGACCTTGCAGCTTAGTTCCTGGCCAACTTCATGCCCGTGAGTTAGTCTTCACTTGTTTCCTAGACCAAGGCGTATTTTCACATACTATGGCAGTGCCTCAGCAGCTGCCGCAGTAGCGAAGATTGTCAGAAAGCCTCTGTGTCCATCTCCACAGGAAAAACAGGTATTTAAAAAAATAAATAAATCCATCACCTCTGCTCTCCAGCAATATCAAAATAGCACCATAAAGGCTAATTCCAATTCTAGTTAACACCTGAATGCAGAATTAAAGTGCAACAAGTTGTTCTTCGTTCACATTTCGGTGATAAAGAAACTGCTTAAGCTAAAATGCTTCACTTGCACTCTATCACTTTCTCTAATAATTAAGTCAAAACAAATCACTGTGCTTTTCAGACGCTTGACTATGTATTTTGAAAGCATACAATAGTTTAATTTCCAGTGGGGGAAACATTTTCTTAAACTGTGTGCCCATATACACAATATATACCCACAAAATAAATCTTGGGATGACATTGAAAAGAAAATTTATCTCAGGCTGGAGAACAGATGAAGAGCGACATTACATACAAAACAACTTACTAGTTAACGTGGGCATGTTTTAAACATGTTCAGTGTTGTATATACCAGTTCATGGTATATGGTCCTGAATGCTGGCAGATGATGCTGTTTGAGTGAGTGAAATGATCCCAGAAGCTTCTCTTTCCACAGAGACCTGTGCACAGGGATTGCAGGGTGACTGTTTTACTGTGCACCTTTTGCTTGCAAGTTCTTTAAAGGATCACAGCACTTGCTGTGTGACAAGCACATTGTGGCTATTTCTGTTGCCAGCAACAGACATTAAGGCTATGCGGATCCATTTACAGTGTGCTTTAACCTCGAATTTCATTTGAGTTAAATCTGAAGTCACATCACTTAACCTTATATCTATATAATTTATAATGGATTGTATTTGGGATAATTAAACCTAAACACACAACTTTGTTTTAAATCATAGAGTTACAGTTAGGAGACAAGCCAATCTAAGAGGTTTTGAACTGATATTTCTGGGATACTGATCCCAAGCCTATTGACCCACATCATCTGCAAGAGGCTTCAGGTCAGGCTTACAGTTGCCAGGATTTCAATACCTTCACCACAGACGACTCAGGAGAGAAGGGATTTGAAGGCTGCCATGCTGAGGTAACCGCGTACACAAATGCAGGACAGCTACTGATCACGTGGGTCTTCATAAAAGAGAACGCAGAAACCATCAGTAGGAAAAAAGGGACTCACTCTTTGAGCTACCTTTCAAGAGATATCCTTACAACCAGCTGAATGAAAGTAGGATGAAAGACTGCTTGCTTGGGTCTGAAGATATGGATCTAAGTCAACTAGACGTAATACAACCAATTCTTACACTATCAAGACAAATCACCCCTTAATTGGGATCCAGATAAACCAGTCCTTCCCGTAGTGTTCCTCTGTTTCTGATCTTCTGAGCACAGTGGCGACTCCTAGCCTTCTGCTTCTTTCCCCTGTGTGCACATTATCTGAGATTTTCTGCTTTAGATCACATTGTTGTAACTTTTTCTCCCCCTTCTATAACGAGCAGGATTTTTTAAGTTTGGTGGAAACAGTCTAGTCCCTCTTTGTCCCCTACTGTTCCACTGCCATCTGTGACAATTGCCAAAACTAACCACTTTACACCACCACCTTCCCCCTTTCACCAGATCCCCAGTGAGCTCTGGTAGATGGAGGGCGATGGGTGGCTTGGTATCCAGCACAGCCTGGGAACGCTGGTCAGAATTACCGTTTCCAAGAATGGGTGTACGAAACCCAGCATTGATCCACCTGAGACAGGAAGCGTAAAGAACTGAAGGAACAATACGCAGGGACTAGGCTTCACGAAGGTAAAAAGAAAAGGTTGGAAAATTGAAACATCACTGTCAATCAGGTTACAAGGCACAGTTGACCCAGCCCTCAACACAGGGCGTTCTTACTCCTCTCCTTGTTCCCCACCACGCCTCTCAAACCAGACTTCCCAGAGGTATTTTCTGCCCAGCTCTGTCTCACTGCTCCACATCTACAACAGCAGCCTTCTGCTGACCCTCTTGTCCTCCCATTAGCACCACAGCCCCGCAAGCCTGGCAGCTTTCTGGCTGTCTCCACAGAAGCTGTGGTTTGGCTCCTTCCTTTGATAAGAATCGCAAAATACCCAAATGGACCAAATCTCCCACAAGTCTACTTGAACAAAGCTCAAGAAAAAGAGGGCAAGGCCAGGGAAAAAAAAAAGAAAAAAAAAAAAGAACTGATAGTAGCCCTAACCAGGTACAATGTCCTACCACAGGTGACACTTCTAAATGAGGATTTGCATCTGAAAAGGAACTGTTAAATTAATTTTCATGAAATACAGCCCTTAGTGCAGACACCACTGACCTTTCACCTGGATATTAACTTCATGGAGAAATATTCCTTTGACACCACATCTTGAAATAACCAAGAAAATCTCATATTTTCTTGTTATGTTTCCGCTTGAAATTTTCTGCCCACAAATGCAACTCATATCTATAGATCTTGTGGGAAATGAACGAATGTGCCTTTATTGCATTGTCAGAAAACAGCCATATAAAGGTGTGCTAAAAGTTAAGTGGTTTATACGGATGACAAGAAATAATGTATTATGTTCCTCAAATTCAGAAGACCTAGCCAAAAATCTTACCTTAATGAAAATCAGCTCACTGAAAACACTGTAAGAGAAGATGATGGCCTAAATAAACCTTTACCTTAATTTTATATAGCGGCACTGCATTACTTCATATGTTCTATTGCATGCATGTAAATTTAATCTATGCAACTTGACACTACGTGCAGATGATACACTTCAGAATTATCTTAAGACATTTTCTGTGTTATTACGGAATACACATCCCATTGTAATTGATGCTATATAAACCAATAGTTACAGAGTAAGGCACTGAGAAGTTTGGAGAGACATTTGTTTTAACATTTTCCCAGTGAAAATGATATATAAACAGACTGATTTTACAAAGAGCATTTAGTAGCAGAAATCTGCAACATTTTATAAGTCAAAAATACGGTTCCTCAGAGGAAATATGATTCTGTACAGTGTTTAGAATTAACTACAACAACCAGTGTGTATGATTCGGCATCAGTTCATAGCACACAAACCTCACGTTCTTCTCTTTTTAGCCCAAACGCGTGCACAATTTTTACCTTTCTATAGGGCTTGATGTCTCAAAAAGCCTAAAATAGTTCCAGCAAAAAGGAGCTGAAAATATCAGGGTCTTCTCCTGCCTTCCTTCCCCCTTTCTTTGATCATTTTATACACAATTCTGACGAAATCTCAAAAAAAGTCAAGACTCACCCAAAAGCCCAGGACAGAACACATTCGTGTTTTCAGCATTGTGATAACTACATCACACAGCATTCATAATTCGTTTAACTTGTGTTTGGCTTATACTGATCTTTCTGAAAGAAACTACTGCTTGCTTTTTCCTTTCTTTTTTTTTTTCTTCATTCCACAACAGCAAATAATAAATACGAATCGGGTTAGATACGATGATCATAATGGTCCCTTTTGGCCCAAAATTATGTCCCAGTTATGAATAAAACATTCCTATCTTTGATTACAGTTTGAAAGGACATTTTAGTATGAGATAAAACAGTCTGCTTTAGATTTTCAACTGAAAAGCAAAAATAGTCTCCTCCCTCTACCTATCCAATACAATCTTGAATCCTTCACAAGAAAAACGAGAAATGCAGGAGGGCACCGTATCAGCACTATACAAGTCTGTCCTCACGAGTTCTCCATCTTGCCAAGATAATTCATTCGCATCTAGAGCTTCCCCTTGTAAAGAGCAAGTACAGCAAAGGCCTTCAAAGCATGTGGGGGGGGAATCAATTCTGAGTTACACCCTCATTTTTTTCAAAATGAGATAATTAGCTTTACCAAATAGAAATGACATCTCCTCAGGTCACAGTATTCTGTTAAAAAAAAACCATCTTTTTTATTTGAAACATACGCGTTCAAGCTGGTTTAATAGATGTTCTTCCTGTTCTCTGCTCCCCCAAAGAAGTAGTTAATCCTAGTACATAGAAAATCTAATGTGTACTTACACTACTCCTTAACAAAAATAAAGTCCCAGATTATAAAGAGGACCGAGGAATCTGAAACGGGACTTAAGAACCGGAACACCGAAACTGCAAATTGGCGCAATCACAAGTCATCTGGCAGCTATCTGTGAGAGAGTAAACTCCCACCGCTGCTTTGAATTCACCTTCTCTGCATGTTTCCCTAACGTCCACATCTCAGCACTTTCTCCTGGTTGATGCCAAAGTCCCTTGAGTAGGGGAATCTCACATTGTGTTTGTAAAACACCTAGAAGAATGCCTTCCTAATCTTTATTAGAGGCTCTGCTGTGCAAATAAAAATGAGATAGATAGATAGATACACACACACACCTCCCACTATATTTTTCTGTGTATCCCTATATATAAATATCTCCCACTATATATTATTATATATATAAAAATTCATTCAAGTTAAGCTCCCTGTATTTAAGCAAACATAAAGTGTATCTTGTGCTTTATTCTTCCACTTGCAGAATAATGCAACATAAGAGAGTGCAATGTAACGGATTAGTGAACCGAATCTCTGAAATGTGCCAGAGGTAGATCACATCTGTTATTAATAGTCGCAATCTGGCTTTTATAATGCCTTTCATAAAGAAGAAACCTAAATGCTAGTCAGTTTTAAACCCATAATGGCAACTATGTCAAATATGTTGGACTCGCTCTGTGCGCGGTTGAAATGTGAGAATGCAAAGACACTAGCGGTGCAAAACGACCTCATACAACCAGAGCATACCTTATCCAACTGGGAGAACGTACACAGTACTGTCCAAGCAGTAAGAACAAATCATTCTTTCGCTTCTGAATAATTTTTCTGCAACAGCAGGGTTAGCTTTAACCAAGGAGGTTTTGCTTACAATGTACTTGAAAAGGCATGAACAGCTAATGTAGTGACCCAAACTAAATGCCAGCTCCATCATCATGAGTTGATGTTTAGCCCCTCTATCGGCAAAGTTTTTGTAATAAGCAGGTTTGCTCTCCATACAAAAGATTCAGGATGCGCCCAAGCAGAAGAAGGCTTGAAAATACCTCATCCTGAATACATTTAGGTGAACGATCAATTCTAGAAAACATGCATGCTACAGATCCCTGTCCTATGTCTGTAAGCAGGTACAAAACCTCAAAGCAGCTCAGCAGGAAAGGGAAAATATTAGCTCTACAGCTAGGACTTCTATCATAGGCACAACCTGGTACTAAGGGTATCCAGTGACTCTCAGAAGGATGTGCCAGCCAATACGACAGGGTTTTTTTTTCCAGTCTTGCTTGCTCTCATCACTCTATTGAAATTATGCCTGGAACAGTTTCCCCAAGTCAAATACTCAGAAGGCTCCTTCTAATTTCCTAACCTTATCACGGTAAGACTTTGTGCCAAGGAGTAAGTTTTATCCCATCTCCAGCATAGCAGATCTCCCACATCTTTAGTAATTACTTCAACTGCTAACCCCCACTGTTAAGGGTGAGGCAGTATTCCCACCGCTCCCTTGGCTGTGTACTAAAATAGCCACAGCTATCACGTTTGGGTAGGCGCTGATGCGTTTGATCTGCCTAACAGATCAAACCGAACAGATGAAATATCTCCAAGGAGACAGGTCTTAGACATGAGCTGCCAAAAAGCGATAGGAATAAAGTGCTTTTAGGTATATACACAAACAGATTGTAGCCAGCTGGGAAATCAAAGGGTGGTCATAAACCGTGTGACCTACAAGGATCCAGCCCAGACAGGCATAGGTTGGAGCGGCACACAGGTTTTTCAGGTTCATAGTTCTGGAGGTATCTGACCTTTAATTAGGACCACCTTAACCAACGCCCTCTCCAACCCCCACCTTTATGAATATCTGCCCATGATACTACAAATGTTCCTATGTACTTTTTCATACCATTCCCGATTCCTGACTTACCCCTTTAGCACCCAGAGTGGGGAGCTTATCTAGACTAGAAGAAAACTAACACAGAGTTCAAAAATAGGCATGTGCACTGCAGGATCAGCTGGAGGAACTCAAGACAATGGGAATTACCATTCTGAAATTTTCCCTAATTCCACTGACGGCCAGAGCATCTTCAGCTATCACATCAGCATAATCCTAGCCTTGCAAAGACTGAGCTCAACCAGTTGAAAAATACCATACGTTTTCTGTGTGCATTTATCACTTTCATTAAATCATCAGGGATACGATACTAATCCCCAGAAAATAATAAACTGAGCTGTCCTGTCAAATTTTTATTTAGGTGGCCAGCAGTACTGTGCCATAAGATCTTAACGGGATTTGAAAATGTCCTCTCAGCAGGCTGCCATAAACATTTTGCTTCACTTTGAAAGAGCTGACTAGTATAGTTTATACTAGGTAAGTCACATCAGTCCATTCAAGGACACTTCTTCTGTGGACTGGATGCCAGAGAGGAGTATAGGCTCTGGAACGAGAGCTTTACCAATTTCAATACTATTTAAAAAAAAAAACAAACAACAAAATACCAAAAAACAACCCACAACTTACCACTTTGCCTTCTTCTTTCAAGCGTTGATTTAGTACTTTCAACGATTCTTTTGATCAGTGACCCGAAACATACACTAAAAAGCAAGCGGTAGCTAGAAAGTGTAGTAAAGGGATAGAGGCCTTGGAAGTATTAGACAAATATCTTTCCATACAAAACACATTTTTCCATAGAAATGAAGGGCTGTGATCTGAAGAGAAATGCTACAGTCAGCACGACACATCAGTCTATTTGCTAAGTCTCAAAGAACAGCATCAGCACTCCAACCCAAAACAGTAAAATGAAAACACCATCATCCAGTTCTACAGAAAAAGATCAAATTGAGGGGGGTGGGAGGAGAAGGGAAGATACAACATCTTTCACAAACAACAGAGAAGATCAATAGCCCTCTTCAGCTTTCCAAGCTCTCTAGCTTCTAAGAACAAGCACCAAGTAGAAAAATATTTTGCTGCTTAATTGCTGGGTAACAGAGTCACTGGAATTGGTTTTCTCCTAATTAACAAGAAGAAAAAGAGAGGTTCTTGTAAGGCAACATTCGCATCTTGATATATATGACAAAACAAAAGACATACTTGTTCCCAGAAATTAGGAAACTTGAAAATTATTACAATGAGCGTGGGAAAGAGAGACTGTCACGCACTGAAGCTTTTTTTGTGAAAGTGTTGACAATACCAACAAACATTTTTTCCTGTGATCTTTCAGCAGCCTAATTTTCACAGCTTTACCCTGAGCAAGCTCCAGTCTCCGCGCATGTTCAATGGAGAAGTGGGATTTTCCTCGGAGAAAGGTTGGGCTGTGTCCCTCAGCACCCAGCACCGTCCTCTGGAGTCTGCCTTTGCACAACACAATAGCCACGTCCCTGAACCGCTTTGGGTTGGCTCCTAGGCTAGGACCTATATGACTTGGGGTAATGGGAAATAACCGGCCAAGCACGAGCAGGTTAGCGGGGGTGGCAGTGTGCCAGAATGGCCAGTATCATCTTAAGCACATGAATTTGGGAATACTAAAGAGTACAGAGGAACGATGGTGTATTTCCAGAGAACAACTGTTACTGAGTTGGTATGCACGTTGGTAACATCAATCTGCAGAGCCAGTTTACAGACTAAAGAGGATAATAATTTTATCATCTCATAATAAAAGCAAACCTGAACTTACTTTCTCTATCAATATTGAAAGGTTCAGATTTTACCACTTTACATTAACTTAACTTTGTTACTCTAACAGTGAAGTGACAGTTTTGTTTAGAAAAATAATCTGATTTATAAGATAGGAAACAACTTGGTTTTGTTCAAGAAATGAAGTTTAATAGTGATAGTGGAACAGTATATAAAACACGATAAGAAATCCCAGTTTTGATACCTATTACCCTTTCATTGTATTTTCCATCACGCTCCACGTGTATAGGATCCACTTGAATAGGAAGGCAGTACTGAGCAGGAAAGGGAGTGAGTGAAAGGACCCATATCAAAAGCCCCAACTTCTGCCCTTCCCAGGCCACTGACCTCATGTGATTCTGTGTGCCTGAGCATTTAACCTTTTAACACCTGTGAAAGAATTTACTACCATTAATGCGTTCCTAAACATCTCTCATACATTTTATTCAGTGCACAGGCATTGCCAACAGCCTGGTTTGTAGCTTGTTTTCATTTTTAGCATGAAAAAACATCATGAAGATATTGAACGTATTAGACATGATAGCAGCAACAATCACTTAAATTAATAAGGTTTTTTTTAAGTTCCACATTGCAACACTTATATCCTTCAGTTTAGTACTCCTCTTAAACACCCACTAAGGCTTTTCTTCATTCTATTTTGTTTATCTTGAGGAGGATAAAGAAGTATTGAATCTTCCAGCAAGCTCTTAATTTTGAGCACCTCTACAAACGTACCTTTTTAAGCAACGTTCCCCCTTGAAGTTTGCTCTTTAAAGTCAGAAAGACCATACAGTCTATTAGAATATAAAGTGGGGAATAAACTGAATAGAGTAACTGCCAGCTAGAGGATTCCAGGAATTAAATAAGATGAAAATGTTCCTTTCTGAATGCCTTTCAAGTTAATTCCATGCAGCAGAAAGAATTCAAAATAGAATGCATTTGTTGAAAATTCTGCTAGCTGTCATCTAACAAGTTTGTAAGTCTTTATAAATTTGCCAGTTAAAGGAATGCGTAGTTTATATTTGACGTTGGCAGAGTTCCAGGCACTATTAACCAGGCAATCCATAAAACTCGGGGAGGAAAAAAAAACCAACAAAAACAAACAACAAACAAAAAACCGCAACCAACCCAGAATAAATTATGCCCAGGTTTGCATTGTTTAAAAGAAGATTTCACCAGGGCTTTATATGCACAAGTATAATCTGATCTCTTTTTACCAGTGTAATATAGTATTCATATAAAATACAATCTAAATAACAGTTACTATACAAAACCTACTAAATCTGTTCCCTTCCCTTACATTTCAGCCTCCACATCGGAACCAGTGTTCTCTAAGCCTTCCACTAAAAGATATAAATTGTAGTAAACAACACACATGGAAAAATTTTGGAGTAGCCAGTTTGGTTGCTCTCAGTGGATTTGGTAATAACCAATATTCTGCTCCCCGAGGTCAGCCACCGACACATAGCCAGGCAGATCCCACATGACAAGCCTCCAGCCTTTCCTTTGTAAAGCTTGTGGCGCTTACGCTGCTCCCAAGACAACCTAAAGGCGGCACTCATATCGTGTAACGTGGCTGACAGCACCCACCACGCAAAATACTAAAGACGACGACAACCAGGTACATCTCTGGATAGCAGAAGTTTCTAAACACGTTCCCAGCGTGCTGCAAAAATGCTCCATGTAGAAGTCTGATACAGTGTCAAATGCTGTCAAACAGCTGTTTCAGATGCTGCTGTCAAGCTGATAGGAAGCCGCCATTGTCAAGCTATGCTGGAGGAGCATCCAAACCCGCAGAAACAGGGGCTGGTTAGCTTCACAACATCCCCGTTCTTAGCATCCTTCTTTTTTGAGGGTATGGGGAAAGGTTTAGGATGTGCGGCTTCAAAAATGCACCAAAAGATCAAATAGGAATTTTCAAAAACTTTTGTCATCAGAAAGAGTTAATCTACCCTTTGAAGATTTACCCTTACACAAGAACCGCAGGATATGTTTATGGCAAGATCCTTCTCCTTTGGCTTTCCTTCTCTTTCTAAAGCATACCCATGACTGTGAATCACCGTGCACTTTGTAAATTCCTCATGATTCCACACCGTTACTGTACAACTATGTGAATTACCAAGCGTGTTTGTACATATTTCAGGCAGAACCCTGAGTTATTACCACCACACTAAAGGGAACCTTGACCTGGGAGGCAGAAACAATTTGGCAGGAGGCAGAGGAGGGAGGGTGGTGAACGTTTCCTCCCACCACCCCTCACTGCATATTAAGACTGCGTCTGTCCCTGTGATGTATATGAAAATGTGACATCTCCTCCCAAACTGGTTTTGCCTTATAATTTTACTATATCTGGTCTGGAAACAGAAGTTTCTTTTTTATATTCTGTAATACATATATTCTGGAATAAACAGCCATTGTCTTCAAGATGACAAAAATATTTCAGATATTTGTGGAGTGGAGGGGAGAATCTGAGGAAAACCCAGCTAAATTTTAAGGGATGACATTTAAAAGGAAAGTGACCGCATACTACTAATCATGACTGTTAGCTTTCATAATCATTTCCCTACTAATTTACATGGGGGGGGTGATGTCTGCGCACATGTGCGTGTGTGCGCATGTGTGTTCATAATTCTTCATTAAAAAGTGTTAATAGTCTAGAAAAACTTTATGTTCTTTTTTAGCGCATGGCTTTTTCCATCATTAACTCTGAATGTCAGCGGGGCAAGTTTCCAATATTTTTCCCCTTCAAAATACTGTAATTACAACAGATCTCAAATGTTTCTGAATTTAAGGCAAGCGGATGATTCAGACTCATCTCAGCTTATGGTTTTCTCCCGGTGAATAACAGTTTAGGGAACACGCAGCATTTTCTTATGTGCTCCCAGCAATAAAACAATGAAAATAACTGACTGTTATTTGCTACGGACAAGTTGCGTTTCTTGAAAGCGATACAAAGCTCAGAGAGCTGAAAGTGCTTTACAGGAGTCAGTGGAGCTCTCAAGCGGTGGATCTCAAGGTCATTTGGCCCTGTGCCTCAGAAGGCGACCCAAGAAAGGCTGAGAAGATTGCCTTAGAAGTATATAATTAAGTGATAACATCAGTGCCCCCGTGCTCTGCAAAGCGGTAGTCCAATTCACTTGTGATAAACTACTTGTTCTCCAGCCTCATAACTCAGCCACCGAACTTCCAATTATTCTATCGTAAAACAAATGGGCAATGATATTATTGTAGTTATAATTCCTAGACCCAAAAAAATAAAGTTAAGCTTGCTAAGTGAAAACAATGCATTACCCCTAAATTCATGTTAAAATGGTAGCAGGTAAGCAGATGAATAAGTCATTTCAGCGAAGTACCTTGGAAAGATACGGCACTGGTAGTGATATATACCTTGATAGAGTCTTGTGTAAATCACAGAAGATAATAAAAATCGACACTTTTCAAAGCTTTCTTGACCTTTCTTCCAACAGAAATGGGTCCATTCGGACGACAATACTCCCACACCAGCTTTTCTGCATCCTCAGGAGCACCTCATTTAACTGGGCCTGAGCAAAACCGCAGAGCTGGTGCTTGAGACTGTGGCTATATTGCCTCAACTTTGCCCTTCTAAATGAAATACAACATATCCTGACAGAACTTACAGCAGGGTCACAACAACAAGATCTTAATTGGAACAGAGGGAAAAGGCAAATCTCCTTCAAGACAGCACCGTCTGATCTTTGTCCCCGTATTGTCTTCCTAAAGTCCTCTTTTTGTAAGGAGGACATGCACGCTTCCCATGCATACGTGGGATGTCATTTCTTTACTACTTCTGGATATTTACCTGGCAGTCTGGCGGTACTGAAATTCTCAATATATGAAACATAGAATGATGCACAAACTAGTGACACTAGTGGTTCTACCACCTCAGCAGTCTCATCTCGGTGTCCCAAGCTGTGTGACATGAATAAATTACACGTGACCTGAGAGAAGGAGGGATCACATTTGGGTGGTCTCCTACGAGAGCTAAGAAAAAGGATGGTAGTCCATGGTCAAGTTTCATTCTCAGCCCCTACTTGTGAGATTGGGTTATTCAGGGAGTAAGACGTGAAGCAGGGCACAGAGAAATTCCCAGTCCCACCCCAAACACCACACTGGATGTTATTGCTGAAGCTTTTATAGTCTCATTGTGCCACTCGCTAGTACCCATAGCTTGCTTTCTGTAACAGAACCATGAAAAAGCACCCCCAGAGTCCTAGAAGAGCTGATCTCATCTTCTCGAGTTCAACATGTGAGCCAATCTAAGTTACCACAGGTCCAAAATGATATGTAGATATTGAATTTTCTCTCATAAGTCCAAAATTGCTCTGACCAATAGCAATATGAGGCTGGGGTATGAAATTTTCCTTACGTGAGCCAACGCAGTTTGCAGCCTACAAAATCCCACAAAAATCTTAATGACAAAACATGATGTGGTCCTCTATTCCCTATGTAAAGCAAGGAGAACAATTTCCACAGTAGATTTGCCCAGGAATTGTGTGAGGACGATATTCAACACTGTAAAAACGTACAACAGCATCCACTGAACTGTCAGGATACAGTTTGCCTTCCCCTGAAGCAACTCAGGCTCTGAAGAAGTCCTGACCCCCAGCCTGCATTCTTGCTGCTCACTCCCATGCCAAGACTCTGCCCTCAGTTGTGCCACCTCTCACCGCTCTTTGGTGGACCACAGAGTCACCTGAATCCCTAATCTCAGCCTTTTTGGTAGCATTATTTTGAGTCTTGGGCTGTTTTCTGGTCTGGATCTCCACAGGTGGTCACACAAACTGTTATGTTTTTGCATAAGTGGTGAGGGGCCCCAGATGGGAAAAGTAAAAAATGCGGCTGAGAAAAAGGTATATAAACGCCCACCACAGTTACCTCTCTTTCAAGAAGCTGGGCATTACATGCTGGCTTTTCAGCACAACTCTGATCTCATCAGAACTAAGGCAATCTCAGTGAAAGCTAAGTAAATATTTAGCACAATGCTCGTCAAGTTCTAAACAAGTTTAAAACAAAGTTCCGCATTTGGAGTCCTAATGGTTGGCAATCTTCCTCAGAGTAAAATTTGATATATTCGCAAAAGTGCCTAGGAGGCTAGGCACTAGAATCTGACACTGAAAAGTAGCTACTGGCCCTTTATCGTGCTGTTTATTCTAGAATTTCTTTAAGTGGATAATTATTTGCATGAGAAAATCCTACCCAAATGAGACAACGTAGCTTTCAAAAGTATTTTCTCCTGTTAGTTTGGACATTTTGTTGTAAAGTTTAAATGCAAAGCAGTAACGCAGAGGGGAGAAAAAGCACCCCACTCCTTTCTATGTAACACTGCACAAACTTTGTGGAACAATATAAACACCACCCTAATCTTACATTCTTGTTGCAGGCAGAGATCTAAAAATAGCTAATGCCTCCATGTGCTTTACAAACCCGGA
Source organism: Stercorarius parasiticus (assembly GCA_013396915.1). NCBI lineage: Eukaryota > Metazoa > Chordata > Aves > Charadriiformes > Stercorariidae > Stercorarius > Stercorarius parasiticus. The sequence goes on along the minus strand of VWZL01002387.1, from coordinate 278,876 downwards.
AATATTTCTGTGAAGTATGGGCTGTGAAAGAAGATGAAATAAGAGCACATTAGTATAAGAGTGTTTGGACAAATTTTTATCTTGTTGTTGGCTGGAAACAGAACAAGAATTGCCGTATGTACTTTATGAACATACACGGAAAAGCATACCAAGCTCCCAAGCTCAACCCTTCATTGGATGATATTTAAAAAATGATTTACTGTCATGATTGATAAAGGTCGCAGCATACCCATTTCTAACATTTCAGCCCTCACTTCATCTGCAAAGCTTTGTCGCCATAACACAGGTTTTATCACGAGAGATTTATGTGTGGACACTCACAAATTCAGAGCAAGCCAGCAAAACTACATTTTTTTTTTTTTTCTTTTAGTCAGCAATATCATCTCCTTAAAAGCCACAAGCCCTCAGCTAACAGGTAACTATCACCAAAACGCCACTGCAGTCACAACTGCTTGTCTGTACCACGTAGCTGGTGAACTCTGCACTAGAGCAACTGGACTCCCTGGATACGACTGGAGTGTGCTGTGACCCCTTGCCCATCCACTGGCCCACATTTCATTCCCAAGGAAACCATAGCACAGGGATGGGGACACATACATTGGGTGTAGGTGTTTGAAAACAATACTCTGGCCCCACACTTCACCTATAGGCTCTACTTTTTGTGTTGAAAGCCAGCTACACCCCAGGTTTAACCCCACAACACCCACACTTTCACAGTGTCATGATTTCAAACTCCACTGCCCAGGTCTTCTGCACCAGGGGTGAGGTGGGAGAGAGACAGCACAGGGCTCCTTCTGGATCTTAGCTAGAAAGCCCAGCAACAAATGGCTTAATAAAATAACTAGTTTGATAAGATTGAACAAAAAGAGGAACATAGATAGCAAGTAAAGCCTGTGACCCTTCAGATGCTGGGAACCCTACATTCGTGTGGCATCAGACAGACCCTGTATGAATTTTCCCATGGCACAGAAGCCATCCGTGGAGGGAGGTTCCTCTTTTTTGGTCATTTGAGCTACTATATAATTTTCTTACAAGAAAACAACCCTCTTCATCATTCCTGCTGTCAAACAGAAAGGATGTTGGCTTGAGAACTCATTGCTGCACAGTCAGATAAAGGCAAGGCCAGGCTGGTGGCTCCATGTGGGAGCTGCCCGCAGGCTCCTCTGCTGCCACAGGTGGGCTCAGGTGATCCTGCGGCCAAGGGGTCCGTGCAGTACCGCACAGCCTGAAGGCCAGGCTGGACAGGCAGCGTAACGCAGCACAGCATGGGCCTGCGCCTGCCCAGGGTACCTGGTTCTGTGGGTCACTGGCTCCTGGGCGTACAATGGTCCCCTGGTGAGGATCACTGCCCCAGGTCAGCCTGACCAGCAGCCTTGTGCCGCTGCCCTGCCTACCTACCACCTCTGCAGCTCCTGCAGAGCGTCAAACACTCAGGGTGGTTTTAAAAAAACAGAGGTAATAGTATCATAGAATTATTTAGGTTGGAAAAGACCCTTGAGATCATTGAGTCCAACCGTAAACCTAACACTGCCAAGTCCACCAATGCTCCATCCAAAGAAAAAAATACCACCTACATTTTATCCTCCTACCTGGAGGAAAGAAAAGAGACCCAAGGGGGTTTCAGCATGAGAAGGGGATTAGAAACAGGCAAGGACAGCTCAAGCCCAGCTGCGGGGAAGAAAGGGATGGGAACACTTTTGAAGACATCCCAGGGAGGGCTGCGAGCCATGGACTTCAACAGGGACAATCAGCAGCTTCCAAGAGGAGGTCTCTGAAGTAGGGTGCCACAAGAGAAGGTCACACAACAAAACATCAGGAGCCAGCCCAGCAATTTTCCCTTTCATACTCAGGGGGAAACCACCCACACTCTGCTCCCTACTGCCGATACTTCATGTGAACTGGACAACGTGCGCTTTCAAGTACACAGCAAGGGAGTGGAAGGGGATGCCAAGGGTGATGTCAACCCATCTGAGAGTGCCCAGAGCTCTTCGAAGCACAGCAGGACTGCAACCACACAAGTCACGAGGAACAGTCAGGAGAAAAACTGATTTTGGAGATGCCTATTTTTTTTCACTTCAGTGACCCTTCTTATTTGAAAAGGGCAATTCCCCCTGATTTCTGATGTTTTTCATTTTCATTTCACAAACATGACATTACTAGTATTAGAGAAATCCAGAGCCACTAGGCATTACTTTAATTCTAAGCTATTAGAAAGTCATTTCAACGCAAAACATTTTACCAGAAAAAGAGGAGGGTGAAAAAAGAAAAAAAAAAGTTACTTACTATACTAAAA
>VWZL01002387.1:234391-275240 GCA_013396915.1 Stercorarius parasiticus | reverse complement strand
GGGGGGGGGAAGCAGCAACGATTTTACACTGGTTTCTTGAGAGCTTTTATAAGCTCAGAGTTAACATTCAGCTTAAGTGGATAATTTTTTTGCCAGCTAGAACTGTCAGTTCGGGTGGTCATGTCTGAGAACGTATCAATGACAACATATGCCAAAGATACAGCCTAAATTTTTACAGTTGGGTTTTTTTTTCCCCTCCAGATTTTTCAAAATAAAACAATGCAATAAAAAGCTGACTGCATACCTCTGTGCTAGACTCACTCTGTTAGGCTCGTAACTATACTGTCTGATGGCAGGACTCTCAAAAGAAATCTCTTAATAATTATCTAAATACATCTATATGCCTGATCATGACCTGCTTATTTCAGCTTGTTAACACGGCCTGAATCATCAAGTTGATAGTGGTTTAAATGAGTCATTTTTGCTCGTATAAGTGAAGCCTGTTAAATATCATGACAAGTTTTCTCCAAGGATTTGAAACTGACCCACAGCTTACACAGATGGAAGGAAAAGTCCGATGATCCGTGCTGCACCCAGCCTGATAAAGTCACCGTGCCCCACTTTTAATGAGAGTCACACTAATTGCCTGCGCAGGGCAAAACAAACAGGGATTTAAAAAAAAATAAAATACAAAGAAAGAAAGGCAGACTACAGGCTCAGACCTGAGGTGGAATCCAAGGTCTTGCTCTGACAATACTAAGTATTACACCTCCAGGGCTAAGTAAAACCACAAATAGCAATCACCCTGACATCAGATATTAAAAACACCTTTAAAAGGCACCTTACTTGAAAATATATTTATAGGCCCAGCACAGGGGAATGGTTTCCCTGCAATTTTTGTGAGAAAAATGAAGCTGATGTCCATTAAGTTCTGCTAAAAAAAAAAATCATAAAAAATTTAAAAAAAAAAATAATTAAACCACCCGATACTGAGGGATCTGTTTCTCCCAAAATATTAATTTCTTCAATCTATTCAATACGTGGCTTTTGCAGTAGTGGAAAGCACCGGGAGCCCTCGTGTTGTGGAATTATAGAGATCTGGGAGGTTGCTGTGCAACGAAATAAAGCTTGGCCAGCAAATGTGGGGTAGTCCCATTCCCCTAACTCATGGGAGCCTTGCCAATTTAAGTGAGCTAGGGGCTTCATCAGGAAAACCTCCACTGCATTAAACCCCCAAGTGAAAGTCTGCCACCCCTCTGAAGCCAAAGGTAGAAAGAAACTACTGAAAATCCAGAATTCCTTGCATGTGATAGAGCCAGGTTAGAAAAACCATGCTAACTCCTGAGTTGGAACAACAGTCCTGTTTAAATGGCTGTCTGTTATAGACATGTTAAACCAGAAAGTTGGTTTCCCTCCAAACATCTCTTTCCTGCCTACTATATTTCGAATATCCAACAAATTTCTTGCTATTTCCAGCAGGTTCAGATCACCCTAAATCCGTACAGCACCTTGCAACTCCTCCTGGACCTGCCCATGGACAAAGAGGGAGGGGAAAGCAGACAGCAGGGGCAATAACAGGACTTCTTCAAATTCTCTCCTTGACCTGTGATGCTGAGGTTATGTCTTTCCCTGTGCCATGGGAGTTACCTCCGCGAGGCTGTTCCAGAGACAACCACAGCCTCCGAGTCCCCAAAAAGCAGGTCCTGAAAGTTACTGAGAAGTCATGGGGCCACAAGCTGCAAGTTACACAAGACTTTTCCCCACAAGTGACAGTTAACTTTAAAACAAATCTCAGGGGGATCTCCCAGCTTCTTCAAGGGAGGGAAAATCCCAGCCACTGCTGGAGTGAGTTACACTTTAACATTATCTAGCCTGGTTATTTCCACAGATGACAATGTTTTGTCTGAATTCCTGTCACACTGGTGGCTGATGGGGCCGTTTCCCAGCTGGATGTACTCACCTTCAGCCAGGTTTCAACATTTTGACCTGCAAGTCACTTTCCTGAGTTGCTACACAGGCCAGCAACAAAAAGGAAAACAAGCAGCATTACACCAGCACAGCTAGGAGAGGGACAAAGTGTTTATGGCAGGGAACAGAAACGTCCCTGATGGAATGAAGTAGATTTACAAGGATGTAGATTTTGTCTCCTGTACTTTTGCTTCTTCTCCCCACTTCTGTGTTTGTGGGGAAGAAAGAGGCTTGCCCCCTTGACTTTGGCATACTCCAGCTCTCTTCATTTGCCCTCATTTCACTTCAAGCCTCCAGCCCCCTCCATGGGTTATCCCTACCCTCAAGAGGACACAGCACTCAGCGCACACTGGTGCCACTGAAGGTGGTGGCCAGCAGACAGACATTGTGCTAGCCACACATGTCCTCACTGGTCACAATACCCGCCTTCCTACTGCTTTGCAGGCGACAGGCTTCTTTGAGACCATGATTAAAACCACTAGAAGGTGCAGCCGCTTTTTGGTGTATAAAACAGATCCCGCTGCTTGCAAGTCAAACGATTGATTACTAAAGAAACTTTCTTTGGAGGTGCGTCTATACTGGGGAAACAATCACTGGAATCAGGGGTGGAACTCTATGCTTTTAATGTGCTACATGAAAGCTGTGTTACTTGGATGGCCCCACAAAAACCCCCATACCTTTCATTTGCAGCTGGAGAGATTAAAGATAAAGGATGCACTTTGAAGAGCCTGATGCTAAAGGAAGGGGAGGAAACGAAAAAAAAAAAAAAAGAAGGGAAAATGCTGGGTAGCTAGGCTAAAAGAGGGTCCTCAAATGCAGTACCATCAAAAGAGTAGAATCTGAAGCCTAGTCTATATTTGTGCCATGCAAACAAACTTCCTGCCTTGGTATAGGTAGGGCGTGATATTACCCCACTTCCTGCATTGTAGTATCTTCGGTTCAGGGGGTGAGGCAAGTGAACTGGACTTGATGGAGAGTGTTAAATAGTCTGTAACCCACAGTGATGAATTGTTCGCTCTCCGAGTCACAGCACAACATGGCTGTTTTCCTTAAACAGAGATTACAAGAGAAAAGTAAAGTAAGACAACTTTTTTGCCCTTTGAATTTTAAACAACGTACAGTGGGGTAGCAGAAGTTACTATTTTACAGCACACTGCATCAGAAGTGCTTTGATGTCGTTTCAGTTTTGTTTTTGCCCCCCCCTCACATCTAAACCTCTTTCCTTGCCCTCATGCTCATCAGCATTTCTTCTGGATTTTTCTTCTTTTTCATATTTTTTAAATTAATCTCCCCTCTTTTCCCTCCTTATCTGTCCTATTGCTAATCCCTGGTTTCAGTTATCCATCCATACAGCCCATCAGTTGGATTTTGTTTCTCCTCTCTGAGGCAAAGAAAAACCTTGTTTCCTTTGCTTTTCTTCTATTCTTTTCTCTGCCAGTACAGACAACATTGAATGCCAAAGCCATTGCACAGCCTGAAGTAGAGACCTTGTACGAACACTTCTCAAATATATTTTCATGGGTATTTCTTCTATTACTGCCTTAAAACCACGTTACACTTGATATATATAACTTGATATAACTCTGGCTTTCCATCAGTTATTTTATCCGATTTTCCCCTTTGAGTCAGAGCAGATTTGCAGGCCACACACAGGCACTAAGCTGGGGGAAGAGGAGGAGATGTTCAGATTGGGTTTTCCTGCCTGAAGTCAGACCCAGCAAAACTAGGTTTAGAAGCCAATGTTCCTCAAGCTGTGGGACGTTCAAGGTCTATCTTTAATGTTTATGTTTAAGCCCGCTTTGGTGTGGCATTACAAGAGGAAGTTCTACTGTGAATCTAGATTCTTCACACAAACAAGATCCTAATCCAATCTCACTCAGCTTCCAGGCAGCAGTATGCTTGACCGTGGAAGTTCACTCACCCACACGTACACTCAATTATCTGCTGTGGGTGAGCACTCACAATTTAAGCTATTTTTTCCACTACAACAGCACATGAGAGCGATACACAAATATACGCTTAGTTCATGATAAAAAGGAGACCAATATCATTATTAATAGAAGCTTTCTTTTGTTCCAATATTGTTTTAATCACTGCAAATACCACCTCGGTCTTCTCTCTTTCATAAGACTGCTGATAGTCTGGAGCTACGCTGGATTTAGCAATTACAATGAGAAAATCACTCTTTCAGAAACAGAAAAGAAGTAGTCTGGGTTCCTGCTATGAAACCACAAAATCACCCTGTCATTCTCTGAATCACACACAACAGTGGAAGTTGGCCTTTGATTTTGCAAACTGAAGAAATAGCCAAAGATCCTCAACATCAATTTTCAGAAATGGTCACATGTTCCTGTTGTGAATGAGGTACCTCCACACGGTCACAGATGTTTCGGTGAAGGCAGGATGTGGATAAATTAACTGCACGACCTGATGTACTGAAGCAAGTCATAAGACTAAAACTTGAAATGGGGAAGTGGTGAAAAACAAAGAATGTTCCTCTGCCTCTGAGGCAAATCCGCACAGATTCATGACTGAATTTCGGAGGCTTTAATCATGACTAATTTCAGAAGAAGAGGCAAAGGGGGCTGTGACACCTCAACAAAAGCCACGGGACATGCTCCACAGCACCCACACTCTCACCAGACAACCCATTTCTCAACCAAACACACCCTGCAGCTTTACCCAGCGCCAATGCGTAATACTGCACCAACCTGACAAGATGGGCATGTGCTAATTGTGGACCTTAACTTTCCGGAAGCAGAAAAAGTACACTTAAATACTGCAGAAGAAACTGTGACTACCATACCATGTTTTAAGATGAGAAGGGAAAGAGTTACCAACAGAAAATACTATGGCATAATACTTCATGTAGCCACATTGCAGTTATCCAAACTGGACTTAGCCCAAACATCAGGGTTAATAAACTTCCTTCTGTGAAAAGTACCAAGAAATATTTAGTGACAACAGGTGATTAGGACCATGGGTTAAGTCTCACACTATAGTAGCTCAGAGGTCTTTGCTTCAAGAATGCTGCTAGCACACTGATGAAAACAGTTTTTAGACACGAGCTCAAACAACGTATTACTGACATGCATTTTAATGCTCACACAGAGCAGCCAAGGTATTTTAGTACTGACTACCGGTACCGTTGTAGGATCAGGAGTTTACATCTGTGTAACATATCTACTAGAAGCATAAAATTCATAAGCATCATCTGTGACATAACCTTATGCTAGAATTTTCGCACATAACCCAATCTTCAGGACAATAAACTGCTTTTTCTCCAAAAAGCTCTGCAGAGCAAAACCCATGCGCAGTTTCAGGCAAGTTGTCCTGTTGACTCCAAGTTTAAAGTTGCATCCAAGCTGAAAATTGCATTAGGCCTAAAGAACTGTCTTCAGACTAGCTCTGTACTTTGTTCATTTCATGATCTATTTTGCCACTATGGAGGAATGCAAGAAATCCCCATGCTGCCTTCCATTTTTATGTATTACAGAAATCACTGTCTAATTTGTATGGAATGTTCTAGAGATTTTAAAATGAAGGCAGAAGTGTTCATGGAACGGCAAGGAATTCATGAGAGGATATTTAAAAATCACATCTGCATCCTCCCGTGGAGAGCTGCAAAGCCAGGCATGCGCCTCTTGGCCGCACAGCTCAGCAGCAGCCCTCCCACTCTCCTCACCCCAGCAACACTTGGGGAAAGAGATAAATGCCGATAGCCTGGGCCTGCTCTGCCTTCCTAGTCAGCTGTGCAAACTGTGCAGAAATCCTACTAAGAAGAAGGTTTTAATCTTGTTCCAATACCCTTTTCTCCCAACCCCATGCAGGCAGGCGAGCCAACCCATCTCCTGCGTGCCTCTGCTAAGCCTCAGAAGTCCTTTGTTGTGCTTCCGACTGCGTTGCCTGTAGCCCAGTGTTTTTCCTTTGAAGACTTGCATCATAATCCCTCTCTCTATGGTTTTAGTGCTTTGGTAAAGGGTTTTCTTTGTCTTAAGTAAGTGTTTTTACAAACCCCAAACTATGTTTTTAAAAAGCACCTTCTCTGTTAGTAGCAAGTGCACTGTGATGCGACACTCCGTCCATGAGATCTAGTGTAACTGAAGGAGGGAAAAGGTCTCCACACATTATCAGAATACTCTTCTCACCACTTTTCTTTGTTTTAAAATCCATATACTGAAAAAAAAGCTTTTAATTTTACAGTGTCAGCTGCTCATGATACACCACTGAAAATCAAAATAATGCTTGCCACAAAATGCAGATACTTATATCCAGAAACATAAGTACTTGCAACAACTAAACTATAGCTGGAAGCTAGAAAGAATAACAAGAAAACTTGTATTTTAAATATTGAGTCTTCGTCTTACTGAAGTTTTGTCTTTCAAAAGGGAAAAAAGGTGTATGTGCAAAATGGCATCAAACGTATTTACAATTCAGAAAACTGAGGCTGAACATCATCTAGGTCACTGAACACAAAAACGACTTTCAGCCGTATAATCTACATGATAAAGCACACCTCACCTCACCGAAGCTCGGTCACGACAGAGATGGTTCTCTCATGGCTATATTCCAGCACTTTTTGTCAACAGGATAAAGGAAAAATGTCACAGAGCTACCAGAACTGCATGGGGTTCATCTACATGATGAGATATCCCTCAGAGTAACAAGTGGTTATTCGCTGAAGTAGTTAATTCATAAATGCTGACCTTACACCCAGGCTCTCGTGGCAGGCTGACAGTGAAGAAGACATCCACCCGTAAACACCAAGGGACAAGTGTTTACTAGCACAGTGAGAGCCCTGTTCCCCCCTCAGGCAAAATATGACCCTGCCCTAGAAGACTCCTACGTTTGAACCTCAGTTTATAAATCAACTGGGAAGGTACTAAACCTCCCCTCACAGCATCAGTGCTGGTCTGCGCACAGCCTTTGGCTGTTACGACGGAGTAGAAGACTGTAGGGGGGCAGGGAGGAAACGCTCGTAATTTGTGCTTTTAAATACAGTGCCTACTTCTGCCGCAGGTAACACAGGTAAAGCAGCTCACAGAGAATGTATGAACTGATTCGGGATTAATACTTAAAAGCCTTTGAGAATCACATATCTGCTAAAGCCTCTTTTAGATTATGAAATATACTTTTATGTAAAAGCCATTTATGAAAATTACCGGGATTTACCGATACACAAATTTGTGCAAGACCTTGGAGAGCAGCCTCACCAAACTTGGCAGATGCCCCATCCCTGGAAACATTCAAGGTCAGGTTGGATCGGGCTCTGAGCAACCCAATCTAGTTGAAGGTGTCCCTGCTCATTGCAGGGGGAGTTGGACTAGATGGCCTTTAAAGGTCCCTTCCAACCCAAACTATTCTATGATTCTATGAAACTTGTACCAATTAATATCCCTCTCTGTGATGCAGCAGGTGCTTTGGACTGCTCACACCGATTTCCTGCTCAGTAAAAGACACCTTTATTAAAGAAACCTTCTCCTGAGCCTAAACAGTTGGGATGACAGCTGATAAAGTCAGATGGAGAAGCGGGACAGATATGCAAAGGGAAATGGTGGCAAGATAATACTTAATGTTCCAGAAACAAAACAGGATGTGGAAACAGATGCAAAAGCTGAGATTTTAAGCATGCATTTGAGGAGGCTGTTACATGGAGGAAATTGTGCTGAGTCAAAACTCTCTTTGTTCACATTTGCCCAAGATCATGACAACCAATGCCAGCAACAAAACCGTGCATTAGCTCTAAGCATCCCCTAACAGCCAACACAAGCAGCAGCATGCTTACTGCTTGCCCTACAAGGCTGTTGGTAGCTTCACCATGAAGGTCTAAGGCTCCAGGACCCTGCTCGGGCTGCCAACCACAGCACAGCTCCAGGCAATCAGGCACTTCCCCAGTCAGAGAGTCATCTTTCCTACCCATGTTACATTTTTCCAAGCTATCTTCCTGGTGTTCCAGACATGAAGCTCGTTGCGGAGCTTCACGACAAAATCCTGTCCCCCTCCCTCTGCAATTCTGGAGCAGTGCTAGAGGTGTCATTTCGGTCTTTGATCTACTACTCCCACCTGCTGTCTCGCTGCAGCCCTGCAGGCTACCTCACTTGAGACCCAGCACAAGGGAGATTAATTTCTGGGTCCTTATATCTGTTACTCATACTTACAGGATGAGCACAGATGGAAATACAAGGCATCAGTATGCCAAAAGGTTTGCCAGTCAAAAATACGTACGCTCTTGTGGTATCATGAAACCATCTATTTAATGAAAGCAGGGTGTAGGCTGCCTGGATACGAGGTGAAGACTCCACAAAAAGCAAGTTGCAAAGAGAAGCTTCTTTGTGTGAGACACAAGGCAAGTATCATGTTGGCCCCACACTCTTCCTTTCCTCCTGGCCAATTTTCCAGGCATACGCCACAGGCTAAGAGCCTCAGACCAGAAAATCCGTTCTAGAACAAGCGAAACCCAGATAAAGTCCTAACAAGCTGACATTTTGCACAGAATGAGAATGCAGGAGGAGACCATAGGAGGCTTGAGACAATCCAAAAAGGTGGTTTTGACTCCTACCCAAACAGGTAGAAGTCCTAGCCACATGTAGTTCAAAGGCTAAAGCAGATCTGGGCAAGCTAACCATGCTGGTACCTCACAGATGTCTCACTTCTGATCACGGGAGATACAAGAAGCACGATTGCAAAGCACTCCCATAGCAGAGGTCTGGTCCCTCTCCTGAAAGTCACACTAGCACATCACCAGACCATCAAATTACTTCAGTACAAAGGGACATACAAGTAAACACAGCTACGGTTTGAGGCAAAATTACACCCACTTCAAAGAGGAACAAAATTTCCAAGTATACTCCTGACTATGCCACAGTAAGGTGCTGCATTCTGCAGGCTTATGCTTTTCCAAATCAAAGCAAGGTGGTTTAAAAAGATACTTGAATAAATAACCCTTATAATTTTTGATACACAGGGCAAGAGGAAGATACAGCAGCGAACGAAAGCCCAGCCCATCCTGAGCCACCCAAGAGGCAAGAACAAGGATCTTCAGTGCAGGATGTGTCGGTGTGTCTAGCCAGTCAAATGAGACACGTCCAGCACACGTAAACACAGGAGGGTGATTTTTTTTCATGTCCAGCAGAAAAATCTATATACAGCAATAAGCAATAAAGCAGATGAGAAAACATGGTCTCAGAGTAGGAGATTGTCCCAGGGACTCTCCACTCTCACTTCCCATGGTCTTCCAAGCTTCATTTAAACCATATGTTTTACTACAGCTCTGAGTGCTCAACGCTCTGGAAAATTGCACCAGTAAATTAGAGGACTGTTTATGTCTACTTGTACAGAAATCCTTCCTGTGCCGGCTACAGTAATGAACGAGTAAAGCTTTCATTTGCAGCAGCGTTGCTATTTCTCTAACGCATCGCTGCTTAGAATTTGTGGAAAGATCAGTCCTTGGCGAGATGGGAACTTTGCTAAACAAGTACTTACAGGCCCATTTGGAAAAGGTTTTGTCTAACTGCATAACCCTCGATCTAAGCTCAGGAAGAACTGCAAGCCCCAAATCTGCGAATACGCCTCTATTAATATTTGGAGAATTAGCTGTTTTATTAGAGAAAAAGGCCAGGCAGTCAGGAAGAGATTTTGTGAGCTCAGACTAAAAATAGTAGTGAGCATTTATTCATCTGTAAGTCTGTTTATCTTGGATAGTTTTTCATTGATTTTACTGGGGCTCTTCCAGGTCTATAAGCTTGAAAAGCTTTTAACAAATAAAGGTACTACTTTGTCAGATGGGCTGTTTCCAAGCTTTCAAAGCAAGAAGCTCCCTTTAACCTCTGTGTCAAGCCCATCAATAAAAGGGATGATCAAAGAGGGCAAAATTCTACCCTTAGCAGTACAGATCTGTATAATCACACATCCCCAAAGAGCACAGGCTCCTTTTCCTCAGCACACATGCAATAGCCAAGCAATCAAAAAGAAAGCAGAACCCAGACACGTATGCCACGTGCACATTTAACTGTGTCCGGATCTAGGTAAGCAGCACCACATTGGGTTACTGTAGGAAGAGAGGTGATTTAGAAGATGGTAAGTCATACAGAAGTGGGTAGTACGCTGCTGGAACTGTACCTCCTTTTGTATTAGGGCTAATACTTGTCTAAAGAACTGTACAAAAGCGTTAATTTAATTTGTGCTATAAAACACTCAAGAGGTACTTAGCTTGAAGGATTCATAACTGAAATGCAAGCTGTTCTGATGTGAAAGGTAGCAAGAATCATAAATCAAACAGTAACAGAAAAGCTGGGGAGAAGGGTAGGTGTGCTGCTGCCCTGCGTGGAAATTGAGCAGATGGGGAATTCTGCCAGAGGAAGAGGAGCACTGACCACCCCTAGGTATCAAAGCTGCCATGGCACTTTCTGAAGTCTTGAAGCTAATACTGTGTCTTAGTCAAACACGAGTGGTTAGGCTTTCCTTTCTTCAGCTTCCCTTCCAGCACCAGTTACAGAAGTTATCCTCTTGCTTTTGCATCACACAAGTTTCTGCTAGAAGCTGCTGATTTCCCCAGGATGGGTCAGTAACCCCCTGTGGATGTATTCAGTCTCTATATCCTGTATACACAACCGTTAGTGTCCCAGTTGGATCCTTTGGGGTACAGGATATTATCTTAAGTGTCCTGTGCACCATACGCCATAAAAGTAGCTTAACATAGAGCTTAATACCCAAGCTAAACCACTTTCAAAGCTTAAGAGGCTACCTCTGCTTGTGATTTAAAGCAGCTTAGTGTGTCTAATCACAAAATCTATGTCCCACAAAAGAGATCTTGTCATCCCTATTAAACAAAGGATTATCCACTGACTGTCAATGGAAATAAACTGACTGTTTGAAGAAAATCCATTTAAACACACTTCTCAATTACCCATTTCCAAAACTAATTGGAGTGTCCTGTATTACACAAGTGAAGGATGTCGCTGATTAACGTCCCCATGGAACCCTAACCTACTTTACGTGAAAGTTTCAAGGCCAGAGTTTTGAAGTACAACCAGCAATATAAGCGTCGTCATTTCTGGATACAAAACCTGAGGGGTTTGAAAGAGAATTGTTTTTCAGAGAGCACTAGACCCTGTATTCTTGAGAACTGGCATTCATTGACCAGCCCATTGAAGTCGGTGAAAAATACTGTTTGCTCTAATCGGGGGAGGATTTCACATCCCCACCTTTTAACTTTGTCACAGGAAGAGCAACTGAAAATAGACAAAGCAGGCTGTATCTGAAAAAAATAATCTAAAAGTAATTAGCTGGTAGAGTTTGTTTAAACTTAATTCGTAAAAAATTCTGAAGTGATCATTTCTGAACGTCCTCTGATATCCTATATTTGCCTTCTTCACCAAGTATCAGATAAGACAAACATGTATCTCTACATTAATGGTCTTTTATATAAGCAAATGTGTCCTGTGCTAGCTCTAAAATAAATTCAGACCATGACTACTTGGTGACTGTTATTAAAATGAAAAGCACATAAAACCAACTATCAAATCAGACATAATATTCCTTCATCTTCAAAGGGCAAGATAAAATGTACATAAGTAGTCATGAACTTCAGCTTCACTTGTATTCCCAGTTTTTCACCTAAAATATCATCTCCTAGTAGTCTTTTTATTGTCAAGCTATCCCTAACATCTGTATTTTAGCATTTGGGTAAGACCAGAAATGCGCTTTCAAAACAAGTCTCCCAATCATCTTCCCTTTCAGCAAAGTTCAGATTTCGAAGATGAAGTGATAGTAATTGTTTTTTATTTCTCCCTAGCCCCTCAACTCTCTTCCCCACACACCACACACACACACACACCCCCCCGCAAGGAAATCTAGAAACATTTCTCGCTGTTTGCATTGCGACCACCAGTGTATCCGCTCTGCTTGGCATTTAGAAATCACGTGCTTTAAACGGCTGCTCATCACTGCTTCAGAGGGGTTTTAAATAACGTGTGGTATAATTACAAGCAAAGAGAGATGCTATAATACCACCTACTAAAACATTTCATGTCCAAAGACCCTATGTGCCAAATACACAGGCTGTTCAAGTAAAGAAAGCAGGCAGCTGTTCTGTCTTCAGTGTATTTAAACATATCATAAGGACACAGAGCTAATCTTCTTCCTTAAAATGACATAAAATAGGGGGAAAAAAAATTTCTCACTGCAGGGTTAGTTCTACTGAACCACATCAAACCAGCGTATATCATTTATAGGTGCAGGTTTTATTTATCTTACAGTACTTTTATTACTCAAAGTTTCAAAAATATCTTTATATATCTACTGCCTACTACTCTCTACCGGATTGAATTAGATCCCCAAAAACTGTCATAGAATTTTCTGGCAAATTATAACAGGCATTTTCATTAATGTATGTATATATGCAGGTTTTGTACGTATGCATGTTTAGGAATGCACCTATGTTCAAAACCCAGAAAAAGCATAAAGCAAAAGCTCAATATAACTTTAGAGGGAAATCAGTCGGCTTTGATAGGCTCTGTTGCTGATTTCTGTTTAAGTACCGTCATGAAGCAAGAGAGGAATACAAGTTTGTCACAGGTTAAAATTAAAATACATTACCTTCCGTTTTTTGTAAGTTGTTCATCTTCTTGCTGTACATAATACGTAACATTTATTTCAGCTTCAAGGAGAAGCATGGAGGATTACGGTATCTGTGACTAACAAGCGATACAAGGAGAAAGTGTAGCTAAATTATCAGCTGATACAGGTTTACCACTAAGAATCCAGTTTATGTTTTGATAGGACTGCTCAAATGTTCATTTGAAACAGAAAAAAATCCTTTAAAAACAATCATTTTGATTTACCAATATGGAGCCCCAGCGTACACATTTTCAGATCCTTTTGAAAACTGTATTCTGCTGCCAGAAACACCACAATATAACAAATAACACCTGACCAAAAGCAATGACATTTAGAGCTTATTGCTAGTAAATGTTTAAAATTGAAACGCAGGGCCAGACTATCTGCTTCAGCCATACCATCCATGCACTGCCCGTCAGCACCTGCAAAGCAGCTGCTTTTTACTCACCAAATCCCTGACTTGGCAAAGCTGCAATGCACACGCTTGGAGGAACCCACCAGAAACTGTACTAGAAACTTGTACCTTCACTGTATTTTAACGGATCTCATCCACAGTTTGAAGAGCTCCTTCCTACCTCAATTCCAGATTTATCAGCCCAAGCATTCAAAGTCAAAATTTAGGACCTTGAAGTAAAGATGACGTGTAAACTCTCAGAGTTTAGAAGTTAATATGGTTGGGGGGTTCTTCACCTCGCTCAGGACTTGGAGTCAGGGCCCTGAGAGCACCAACAGGGTCAAAGCACTTAACAGCCCCAGCCAGCCTCACCGGGAACCCCACCCATGCCAAAGTGCTTAAGCTACAGTCTCCTGTTGTCTTTTAACAACACAGGTTGCGAACACACACATGCAAGCACATGAATACTCATATATGCATATATTTCTTGAAGATCTTGTATTCCAGTGTAAAATCTCATTATTTCAATTATTACAAGCACTCTCATAAGACAATTTCTGTAAATACTTTCAATAGTCTAGCAGGATTTATCCAGAGTACTGAGAATACCAATACATGTTCTCACTTTTTTAAGATTTGTGACTATGAGAGAATTTCATTTTTAAAAATTCCATAATTGACTCTAAGCTGATGTCTGTCAAGAATAATAACTATTATTCTTTTAAGAAATCCAAACACCCAGATCTTGTCTTCACTAGGAAAATGGAATGCTCTCAACCAGGTTAGCTCTAGATGGTGATGAGTTACCTTAAACTAAAGGTAGTGGACCAGATTAAACCTTCTGATTCTCAGCATGAGGTAGGACAGGCCTGACAGCCCTGCAAAACTGCAGATCCTTCATCTCCTGGTGTTCCAGCCTCTCTGGATCCCCTAACCCACAAGCCTGTCTTTAAGAAAGGCTTTGACGACCCTGATCCACCTGGGATGTCAGACCTGCTTGGAGCAACAGGTTGGACAAGATGCCCTCTAGAGGCCCCTTCCAACCTTTTTTTTCCCCCCTTCTCCTCAGAGTCTTGTCTTAGACTCTGCAGAATAACAGTGTCTCAGCAACAGCTACGCCCGTTTACCTTTTCACTACAGGCACCACTACAACTCCGTATAACTAGCATTAAAAAAATACCTTTTGAGTATACAGAGATAGTGGCATAAGTCTTAAGCCCAGCAAGCTTCAGGGTACATTACAAAATATACTGTCACTTTGAGAAGGACTGGTTAGGGTTAAAAGGGGAAGAATAAGCTGAAAGTAACACATGAGCAATTAAAGCCATTGTTTGGACTGGGAAGGTATGAATGCAGGTGAATATTTCACTCAGGTGGGTCTCAGCTATTTCAGAGTGTGGCAGAGAGGTGCCGTGTTGACTTCTGTAGTTCTGCAGAACCAATATCCTCAAAGTGCTATACGAGACTTATAAATGTGCTAGAACTCACATCTAGCTCCTATACTACCATTGCAACCTGACGCGTGGACAAAGTTCAAATGACCACTCTTTTCAGAATAAAACCTTTTTCTTCCCCCCACCTCCCCCGCCCCAAAGACACAGCCAACCATTTCCTTCAAGTAATCATGGCTTAATCCTCAAGTTCAGTGCCAAGAAAGTAGAAAACAAGAGTCACCCTGCAGAAAGCTGCCAGCGATTCTTAAATATTTCTTGCCATCTTCCTTTTGTCTGTCCCTTTAGAAAGGTTTCCAGACTATCCACTCCTCCTATTTTACGATTTCTCTGATCACAGAACTGGCATAAGGAGATCCTGGGAAAGGGATTGGAGTTCACCACTCACAGTTGTCCCCAAATTACAGGGTAAAGCACAGTTGTTCCCATATAATTATTTGTGATTCATAGCCCAAAATGCAAATCCCTACCCCACCTCCTTTTCTTTGGAGGATTAGACCTTTAATCTGAGGATTCCACTGATCTGGTACATCTCTCCATCAATCAAGTGAAGACAATTTCATTCTGATGTAGGGCATTTATGCATAGGTTTAAATAGTTCATGTTAAAGAGGTCTGTCTTTCAGGCACACCATGTTTCAGTTCTTTTTTTACCATATTTCAGTTCTTTTTTTTATTCTGAGTAGGTATAAACTAGCTTAAGGAAAAAGTTCATCCAAGACTACTGAGGGAGAGCCTTGTATTAAATTTGATAGAAAGAAAACACGGCCTAGCCATAAAAATATGACTGGAAACCCAGAGACTTGAATTATAGACTTCATTTCTCATCTGACTGGGCAAGTTGTGTTAAATCCTATGAGTTCCAAGTGAAAACATTTTCTTGTACCACTGTTATAAGCATTGCTTATCAATGCTTACAGTCCTCTGAGATTCCCAGGTAAAAGACATCATGCAATCTACAAAGGTCATCCAGTCACGTGTTTTTCTATTTGACTTCGCTGGCTTAACTTGTGATAAATGCTCGTTGATTCTTCTGTATGACATAACTGCAGGCATTAAACCTCCTGTACCGCTGCGACACGTGTTGCAGTTCACAGCTCTGAACCTCTCGCCTTTAAATTGTAGGCGAGTTTACTTTTCCATTATATAACGCAGCAGGTTTTATCCGAAATGCGCTCAGGATCAGTTCTGACTTGTTAAGCTTTCTTATTTCCTAAGTAGACTAAACACATCCGTTTTCTTGATTCTGCAGCATATTGAACTCAGATGCAAAGTCATGCAACAGGCTCGCAGCAGTAGTGTATACACAGCCTGGGTCTCCCAATGACTGACGATAAAATCCACATAATGGGGATACTGAGATCCAGAATATCAGAAAGATTTTTTTCTACAAAAAAAGCATGAAACAAAAAGATCATTTTTCCCTATTTTAAAATGTTACTCTGAGAGTTGACAAAAGCTCCCAAAGGAAGCAGTCAGCAAATCCACAGAGATGGCACTGAAAAGATTCAAGTAAAAAAACAACTGAAAAGTTTTAACAGGTCTCCAAGGCTGAACAATTTGCTCCCGCCAGGAGATTTCTCTGTGGAAGATCGTCTTATATTACAAGTGACAAAACACCAACAGAGCAAGTAATAAGTGCCTCTGAAATCAATCAAATGCAATTATTTTACTGCAGCTGTATCTTTTATTGTCATTTCTAAAGATTACAATATTTTATTAGTGCTGCCACCACCATAAACTTATTTTATACCACAATTTCACCTTTACAAAGAGACTTGGCAATTTTATTTTTTGGCCTTCTATTCTATTGTTATTTTGTATTTTACACTTTTACTGTGTTACAGAATCACAGCAGCAGGCCCTGGAGGAAGCCACTTGGTTAATCCATTTTAGCCTTCTGTATCACAGAAGGTATGTCACTAAATTCTCCTCGCTCATCTCAACTAATCTTTTCAAGTTACTTTAATTTTAGATTTATGCAGAGGAGTAAAAGGAGAAGAGTACTTTGTTGCATGAAGCAGCAGGAAAACCACCTCTCAAGATCTCCGTTCTTACAAAACCAAATCT
Source organism: Stercorarius parasiticus (assembly GCA_013396915.1). Taxonomy (NCBI): domain Eukaryota; kingdom Metazoa; phylum Chordata; class Aves; order Charadriiformes; family Stercorariidae; genus Stercorarius; species Stercorarius parasiticus. The sequence continues at coordinate 258,801 of VWZL01002387.1, read as the reverse complement.
GAGGTCCAACATATCCTATGTGTGAGAAGCTCCCATACGGGGGACAAATCACGCATACAGAAGGAGTAAACCTAATAAGAATGGAATATTTCTCCACTGGGTTAGGTTTGCTCCCATTCTCATTATTCCTCGTACAGAAGAAGCAAGTGTTTTCAAGAAGTTTATGGATTGTAAGGGAGTAGTTGATTTTCTTCCGTGTATGCCAGTATCACCTCCTGGGACACTAGTGAAATTTCTGTTTTCTTTCCATACCTGTTTTCTTCTAGGCAATGCTTATTTCTCAACTTCATCAATATTCATCTGCCATTTCAGAAATGAAAAATAAACAAGAAAGGAAGGTAGTATTTCTGAGAAGTTTGAAGTTACTTGTTAACAAACTTGTGAAAATTGGCAGGAATGCATCTACCAGTGGCTTCACAGAGGACCTTTCCCGACAGCTAACAAACTAAGCAAAAAAAGCTGCTGGCTCTCCACACTTGGCTACATGGCTAGTAACCCATGTTCCTTTAGTTTCTCTAGCTGATGCAGAAAACCTGAGCTGCTGGTGAAAGCTCTGGGGGTTCTCCGGCACCCAGTACTTGATTCGGTACCTGTCTACTCAGCCATAAATCAAGAACACCCCAAGTATAACAGAAGAAGTGAAAATCAGGTCCAGGTACATCAAAAGAGGCCTGAAAAAGTTTGTCTTCTGCACAGAGCTGTTTTCAGCTGGAGGTCAACTGCTACAGGCTAATTGCAGTTTTATGTCATGAGCATTAACTACCTACCAATCACCATACAGCAGCACCAATGAACTCCAAGTATTTTGGGTTGCCCTTTTAATCGCTTCTCATCACTCATCGCTAGTTGCTGGCTTCACTGCAAATTTCATCATCCATCCCGGATGATAAGCACACACTTCTGTGCTACCGGTGCAGGATACCGAAGCAGTGACAATCTTTGTTTTCTCAAATCAAGAAAAACAGAAAGCATCACAACTGTCTTCATTTTTTCCTCAGAAACCCTTTCACTCACTACCCTGCAAGTTTCTCCTTGCACGTTCATTTATGCTAAATTGAGCACTCCGAGTGACTTTGCTAAGCTTTACTCAACTGATCACAAAGAAAACTACAGACACATCAGAAAATACCTCAGCACATATCTAAACCCAGACAGACTTTAGGTCTAATAAAAATATGCAACTATACTTCATCAGCTGTGTCTCATTTATTCTTCTATAATTTCTACATAATGTTTTAGAGGGGAGAAAATGCCCCAGGCTTCCATCTTCAAGGACAAAAAGGTAAACTGGTTTGATTACTTTCAATAATCATTCAGGGCCATGACCTCAAATAAAGTGAAGAATTCTTACTTGTGTCTATCCCCAGAACTATTCACTCTCGCACCTACCACCTGGTTCAGGTTTTGTCCAAAAAACCACTACTTTTTCTTTTGGAGTCAATTCTAATTTAAGTTTGAGAAATAAACTTTCATATATAGACTGGGAAGCCGATAAAGATAATTGTCTCTTTAGTCACGTGTGATTAGAACCATTCAAATTGTTTATAGCTAATTCATTCTCTTGACTTCCACTCTGTTTCACTAATCTTCTCAGTGTGCCACACCATGCATAGAAAAGACCATCGTGGAGTCCTAGATGCTAAGCTAAAATCAAAATGTAATAACAAATATTTAAATACAACATCTTAATTTTATAACCCTTTACCTTTATGTCAGTTATGTCCCTACAGATGGTTTTTTCACAGCCCTCTAAAATCCCATAATCCCTTTCCTCATACATAAATCCTTCCACTTTCTTTGTCACGTAGATGCTCTAGGACACGTGCTCTACAATTTTAGTACATCCTTCTTCAAAATAGAGTGAACTAAGTTGGGCAATAAATGTCAGATGAAGACAAAATGAGTTCTACAAAGTGACAGCACAACACTCCCAGAATTACAACCCACTTTATGCAAGCCAGCATCTTATTAAACTTTATTACTGCTGCTCACTGGTCAAGGAATTTAAATAACATGCGTATTAATACACCTCAATCAATTTCTTCTTAGGCATGTATGAACGGATTTGAAATTCTGTGAATTGAAGCCACAGATCATCCGTCACATTCTCCTTTTAAGAGCTGGCTGCATCATCGTACAACTGTACAATGCAGCAACAAAAGATCAACCTTTGTACGAATACAGAACTATTTCAAACAACAACAAAAGGAGCACAGTTAACTACTGATTGATTCCCCTCTGCTACGTATAATTGTTCCCTCTCCTTACCAGCTTGCTTCAGTGAAAAATCTGCTTATTTTATGCTTTTGAACACGTTTTCAGAAGGGTAAGGAAAGGACAACTTTGGGAAATTACAAGATCTTTGTTCTGCATGACAGAATTATGACAGAGTGTGAATTTGCATAAAGTTCACTTTCCTTCAGAGAAATTTAATTTCTCTGCAGAGGTTTATACGCCTTAGGAATTCAGAGGCTGGATTTGTTTGGCTTTGTGCAACACTCACCATCTGGCTTCTTGTGTCCCTTCCATAGAAAAGTTTACTTTCCTGTCAATTCTGTGTATTTGAGATGTTTTTAATCTTTCTTTTGAGATCTTAGAAATGGCTCCACAGAGTCTGGCACGTAGCAGCATTTAGAGAACTTTGCTGAGTGAAAATTAGTCATTTATTGTGCTGTGTGCCAGCTGTACTTTTGCCTGTTGTGTCTGTTTTCCTAACTGCAGAGAGGCCATTGAATAAAAGAACACAAGCATGAAGAACCCCTCTGTTCTTCATACACTGTGGACTGCGAGTGGGCTTGGAGACCCACCAGGATCTCGCAGTTGCTTCCTTTCTACTATCTATTGAAAGGGTAAGGTGACTCTTCATTACACAGAGTTGCCAAGGTGTCATTTGCTTTTTTGCCAGTGTATGTACAAAACAAACAAACAAAAAAATCCCCAAATTTAAAGTGTTTAAAATGTCTGCCTCCCTATGATGGCAACGACTTATCCAGCTTGTAGTTTATTCTGCGTAGCGGGGAGGAAACACTTCTCCATCTAGCTGTTCATTCACTCCATACCAAAATCCACAGTTTCCACCCCTTTGGGGGCATTTTCTATTCCCTTTTTCTAACCAAATCTCTCTTCCCACTTTCTCAGCCTTTCCTTGCACATCCTCCCTGTTACCGATCTTATTCTTCACTTTCTCCAAGTCCATTTGAAATGGAAACAACTTTTCTCTTTGTTTCACTCTGAAAATAAAGCAGGAAAAGGAGAGGAAAAGGAAGAAAGAAGATGAAATGTGAAAAACCAGAGGAGATCGTTAGAAATACATCCCATGTAAGGACAATGAAGACGTAGAGGCAAAGCTGGCAGCAGCGTAGCAAGGAAGTCCATGTGGCAGCACTATTGGTAGGGGAAGGAAAGCGCAATACTGCTGGACAGGATGGAGGTCCGTATCCGTGCACTACATTCGGCAGATACAGGTCTCAGTTTTCCTTCACTGCCTTGAAAATTATCCCTTCTCTTCCACTCAGAGATGAAAAACATCTTGCATGCAAAAAAAAGAAGTCCTACAGAAGGCTGACACTACACACTGTTCTTGGAGCATACGGCTGTGGAACTCAGGAGGAGCGTTATATTTACTTGCAGACAGCTCTGCAGGCTCTCCATGGGCAGCCAACCCGCAGGAGAGAGTGGCAGCAGGAGACAAAGCCCTGGCAGAGTCACACATGTGACAGAAATCTCTAAACAAGTTGTTTAACTGACCTGGAGAAGTAGACAACCTGCTTAAGGCTCCTGACCCCAAGTGACTCAAGTCTGTTGGCTGTATATGCCTCTACAAGCACTTGTATATGAAACTCTCCCTTTGCGTGGGCAGAAAGAAAAGATTAGCAAACACTAGCTGGGTAGCGGCCTCTGACTCACGCAGAGGGAACACAGAGGTGCATTTGTGTGAAGCACGTTACCGCAGTATCTGAAGTCTGAAGCCGCACTTGTGTTTTTTGTTTACCGACAGACCTTAAGTTTGAGTTCATCCTCATTTTCATGCAAACACGAGCTGCCACGGCGGTGTGAATCAGTGCTGAAAATCCTCCCTCCTGCATGTCTGCATGGCACTCCACGTCCTCCAAACCCAGTCCTGTCTTCACTACAGGACATTTTTTTTTTTCTCTTCATAAGCACAGCGAGACAGATGAGATGCAATGAAAATAAGGGACATTTGACATCCGTGGTTATGTGTAGTCCAACACCATACAGCCTGGCACGCTGACATGGGATTAGGCTGAGCCACGTAAGCTCCCAGGTGTTCTCATTACAAACAATGCAGCAAATGACCATCAACTAAAATGTTGAGGAACAGTCAAGAAATACAAAGTGCAATACTCTACACACAGTGTAAAAAATTCTGGGTGCAAAGAAGGGCTTAAATTTGAAGTGCTTTATACCCTTCTACGCAGTCTCAGTTGTGCCAGCAGATGCCAGTTTGGCAGTCAGTAGTTACCACCCAAGGAGGGCTTTGCCCCAAGAACCCGAATCCAGCAAGCTTCTTGAGTGTCGTCAGGAGAGCCTATGTGAGTGTTACCTGTAACATGCTTATATCTATTCTGGTGTTTTCCTGTGTCAGCTCTTCCAAGCCAATTCACAAATGTAAGAATAATTCAGCAAATAACCTATCAGGGGGAAAAAAAAAACAGCGCAGAGGCCAGCTTGGCAAAGCCAAAAATATTAACGGTGATGGCCAACACAGAGAAAGTTCCCAAGAAAAAAAAAGAAAAAACAAAAACCAAAAAAAACAAACAGTAGTCAGTAAGTTTCAGAGAGAAGCCTGCAGAGGTTTAAGAGAAGTGTTCAAAGCAAGACAACATTTGGCAGCCTACCCTAATGGCTCTCTTATTTTAATAACATTATGACACCAATTTTTTAGGTGAAGGCTTGCCTTCTGAATGACTTATATTTTTTTCACAGGTTCATCAACTGTCACCACTGCAGCAAGGCACCCAAGAAAGCATGATATAAGTGACATGGTCGACACAGTATACGATAGAAAAACATGGAACCTTTCAGGCTTCAGTGCAAACACAAACTTTTTCAACCCCTAACTAATTTTGTACTTGTTTTATAGTAATTTTCTGTTTGTATTTATCACCTGCAAACCAGCACGCTTTCTTTGCTCAAAACACCATATTATCATTATTATTCCATAGCTGTTTTCACAAAGTTAATCCACATAACAGGATATCACACTAATCATCAGAAGCACCACCTAGGAATATGAATATTTGTAGCGAAATCTGCTGCATACCTCAAATTGGGACTATTTCCATCACTGACAGACAAGTTTTCAGGAGGCCAGTCCAAATACAGGTTCCCTACATGTAAGATCCTTCTCATACAAAGAAGTTCCACAAACTTGGAAAATCAAATGCCCTTTCTACACGTGCAATACACAGAAGGAATTTCCTTGCTCACATGCATGCCAAAGTTCCATACCAATACAGAGATATAGATATATTTTAAGGAAAAAAAAAAAAAACCACCACCATAGTAAAAGAAAAGTTATGCTGACAGTGTGAAGTCCTGCTGTCCTCCTTGCAGTACCTTTGGCCACCTGACTCACTTTCAGTGCAGCAGTGCGAGTGTTCCTTCCATAACTGTTGCACAATTACATCCTTTACCTGTCTACCAAGACCTGTTCTTGTTAGTCTCCAGTCCTAAAAGCATTTCTACCTAAGTCAGTTCAGTGAGCCAGATATCACAAAAGTTTTCTGCTCTCCCCCGTGTACTCTTTCATGAAAATAACTAATAAGATTTTCATCCTCCTCTTCACCTTGCTCCTAAGGAGGATTAAAGATCAAGGCACTTTTCTCCCTGTGACAATACTCCGTACTGTTCTGGCAACTGCCCAACCATGAACGAAGTATTTGTGTTAAATAGCATATTTAAAGTAAGCACCCTAGGGTTAGACCTGCCATTTTCACCAGCAGATGGAGCAGGGAGCTCCTGCATCTAGAAGCGCTGGACACACATTTCTGGCTTTGTTTCCCACTCACAAGCTTTCCAATTTTCCTGCCTGCTTTTTGTAAACTCTGCTGGAATGAAAAAGACTGTGCAAAAAGCAACCGATTTTTCCTCATGGAGGAGAAATGTGAGTCACCTTTTGGCTTCAGCTGGACTGCATGGGGTTTTGCAGATTCCAGGTCCAGCAGGCTACGTCTTCTTCAGGCCCACTAGCCATCAAGCCCCTTCTGAAGTCTGCATAAACTCTAAGTTTATTCTAAAACTTATGATTCATATGCTGGACTGTGTGTCATTTATGCTCTTCTCTTTCTTCCAAATTCAAAGCAGCTCCCAATATAGTATGTGCCCGTGTCGAAGCATAGAAAGTGGAGTTCATGCAAATGTTTTCCTGCTCCTCTGCTGTCTCGGAGGGGATTTAATCACCATGCGTAGGCAGAAGTGATCTTAAAGAGCTCACGTAGCAGCTTGTGGCAAGAAGGGGTATAGCTGAATTCACCTTAGTGTTGTCTTTAAATATAGAACTATTCCATGAAAACAACTCCTTTCAAGAATACTGACTTCAAACAATATTGCATTCATATATGCAGGAGCATATATACATGCATATATGCATACGCAGCTAAAATCATACATTTCATGTGTGTGATACATTGTACATTCGATACACACACACACACACAGAGTTTAAGCCACCTCTGGAGCTGGTTTTCTGAAGTTCCTTTGTGCAGGGTCTTTTAGTTCTGCATTCAAAGCCCACAGAAGCCAGCAGGGAGGGCAGGCTTTCGGAGGCTCCATTGGCGATGGTTTTTAGCTGTGGCAGGTATGCAGCCACCCACGGATATAAATTGCCAGTGGAGCAGCCAGGTGCCCAGCACTTTGAAAAAATCACATATTTAAATAGGAGCTAGGGCAGTATTCTCAACACCTAACTTTAGGTACCTAATTTTTAGGTACCTTTAGGTACCTTTCCAAGTTCGACGGCTTTTCTTCCTGAGTTACCCCTGAATAGAAACAGCTCCTAAATAGGGAGCTTTAGACATTAGAAACATTTAAAATCATCTAGTGTGAATACGCCCCCTCCTTCTTTCCATCTTCCAGCTCTCCCCTTCTCCTGGAAAGTGTAATTTGAAGTTCCTATTAAAAACACAGCGTTGGATGGATGTATTTCATTTATAGCGATACAATTGCTATATGTATATATGTGTATGCAGTTATATAAGGCAGGGAGATTGTTGTCTGTAATTCGCCAGGTGCTTTGTTTAGTGTTGGGCACCAAAGCAACAGATAAAATTACCCTGGCACTCTCCAGGTACCCTGTGTATGCAGTTATTAAAGTATATCCCCAATGGGCTGTGTGATTTCTGCATTTTTGATGTCTCTTCAATCTGTTCTTTCCTACAAGTCAAGCAAGGAGAATATAAATGCCAACAAGTTCCTGCATATTACCTGCTCCTTTTTCACTTAATCCCTTTTTGGGTTTGTGAGCTTCAAGTAACTGCAAAAAGATGGTGGTGCTTTTGTGGGAAGGAGTTAGCATTATGCAGACCTACACTTCTTTAACAAGGTCCTTGTTTAACTTCCACTCTCAATGCAGGCTTTGGCAGCGTCTGGGGGACACACAGGGATGCTTCATATTTAAATTATGAGGAGATAGTATCAGATATCACAGATCTTTTTGGTATAATCCAGTTGCAGATTCATTTTCTTGCAGTTATGTTAAGCCTTACACAAATGAGTAAAATTTCTTAATAGATATTTCTTACTTTTTCCCGTCAAACAGTTCCTACTCCCCTATTTCTCTCCATGGAAAAATCCTACAGAAAATAAACTCTGTTGACCTTCTTATGCCACTTGGTAGAATTTAATTGAAAAATGTATTCCTCTTACAAAAAAATCTGTAGAATTGCTTTCAGTTGAGACAGCGCAGGTTGCCGTTTCCTTTAGATTTTTAGACCTGGGTTAATGGAATAACAGTATGTTTCTGTATAAATAATACTGGTTTTGTCTTTATTAAACTCATGGAAATCTGGCTCTGAACTTTTTATTTGGGTGGGTTTATTTCTTTATTTAACTTAATAGTTGTCAACATTCGCCCAAAAAAGCCAGACATAAGACAATTCAAGTGCTGTGCCCCTGAGCTGAAGAGAACATGCTCAAGTAGACGCTTGTATTCCTGCACCCAATTTCCCCTGTGCCAAAGCAACCAACAGCATTAAGTCCTTCCAGGGGCTGAGACATGTATCTGTGGGAACCTGGACTGCACTAAACTCAGACAGCTATTTTATGTAACAAAGAGCTATATTTTGATCAGCAATTGAAACTACATCTTGGGGACAACTGAATCTATTGGCTAATGAGTTGGCTACTGAAATGGGAGGGAAAATGGAAAAAACCCCACACCCGACACTGTTTAAATGAATCCTTTCCATTTTTCAAACTAGATTTCCAAGCTTCTGAGGTTAAATTCACAAATACAGCAAGAAACAAGTCTCCAGAGCCAACAGCTTGCTTTTCCCCTGTTCAGCCAGTCCCCTCACTCCTAATTCCAGCCAGGGATGTGATACTCAAAAGAGAAGTGAGAAAAAATTATCCTCGCATAACCACATATCCATGCAGTTGGACTAGATGATCATTGTAGGTCCTTTCCAACTGGAACTATTCTATTCTATATCTGGATTTTCAGCTAAAATAACATTTTCTTCATAGACTACAGATCTTGGAAGAATAATTGTGTGAATTGCAATTGTCTGTGAACACCTTACATTCCAGCACAACTGTAGACAACAAATAACTATCCAAGTATGATTTAAAATCTTGGACCAATCTAGGTTCCCAAACAGAGTTTGACAAATGAGTCTGTGAACAGAGAACATAAATGCCAATGGCTGGGCATCTGGCATAAGTGCCAAATGTCTCCTCCTCATTTCTTTGAGCTGTACAATAAAGGCAGACTAGCGCAGTCCTTTAATGCCTCTAGCAATATGCAACGACATCTTAAGTTGAGTAACACCTTTCTATCCATCTGTTCATTACACAGGTGAGTCCTACAGCAACTGCGCTAACTTCACAAATGCCTAGAAAGCTCCCAGCTTAGACAGATTTTTGTCTTTAACTAACCTTCATCCGTACAGGCTTTAGGGATAGGCATTCTCTTTGATGTAAGCTTACCTTTCCATCCTAATTAAAAGGAAGGGAGAGACAGTTGGGCAGTACTGGTTCCCCACGGCTCCGAGGGTTAGTCCTTACCTGCCTGTAGTTCAGAGACCTCCTGGACAGCTGATGGTTTTCTGAACACAGCAGATCGAGCAGATAAGCCAAAAGAGAGGAGAATTTGCCTGCAATCACCTCTTTACTTGAACCTTGATATTTTAAACAATGCCTGATGTTACTAAAACTCTACACACATGCTCATTCTACAAGCAGAGCAATTATCTTTGATCTTTATATACAGCAACATGGGAAAAATAATAAAAAAGGAACCATGTCTTGTTTCCTGTTTTTGTATCTTTGAAACATAACGCAACAATATGAATGATGTTTTAGTCTGATAATAAAAAGCACATGAAAAGCCTAAGGAAAAATTACTTCAAACGATACGATTTCACATTATAAAAGCTTTTTTTTCTGATAAATGGTAATGTTAAATCCCGTCATAAAAATCTTCTTGAGGATTCTTCAGGATCATCAAATGTTTCATAATAGTTAGGTTTGTACTTAAAAACCTGTAAGAAGCAGCAACACCATACCCATTGCAGTATTCACCAAGATACACAATTTGTTCCAGAACTAGTATAGAAACAGAAGAGCTTGATGGAACGGAGCCAAACTCCAGTATGCCACGTCTACCTTACCCACTTAGGATACAACCCTATCCACCGACTGCACAACTAACATTGTATTAAAGACTTTGTAACAGAATAAATATAAGCATTCTTTGTAAATATATGGTATGTTTCACACGAGGGAAACTCTCTATTTCTAAGGTCTACAGGATTCCACGTTTAATAAATGGACTTTCAAAACCAGCTGCAGTCACACCACAAAGCTCTTCTAAGAAAGCTATTAAAATCTGATGATGACGTGCAGTTGTTAATAAAGATTTGTTATCTTTATTTACTATATGCAGTATTACCATGCAGCCTGCGGGGTCTGCCATGCCACCTGCCCACCTATCTGCTCTGGGAGGCAGGACGAAAATGTAGGATTCATGTCCGGAGGTCCATCCCATCAGGGAAATTATTCCCTTGGTATCTGTGGCCAAGTTAAAGGAATGGCCACCCATAATGTAAGGCCGTACACTTATTTCACAGTAGTGCAGGCTGCAGTAGCACAGGCTGTAGTTCAAGTGCAGCTGAAATCTGCGGCCAACTGTTTTTAAAATGAAAGGCAACTCATGCAAACTCAAGCTTCTGTACTAGCAACCACATTTCTGAACACAAGTTCCACTTCTGTTGGACTTGAGGCTCCGAGCAATGGACTCGCTACTGAATTCGGCCAACTTCTCTCCTAATTGCAACAACCCATTTTGGTGTCACGACTTCGGGTCTGAACTAATCTGGATAAAGAAGCAGCTCAACTTCCCTACGGGGGGAAAAAACCCCAAGCAAACGAAAAACCACAACAAAAAAAATAGTTTCTACTTCATTTTACGTAAGCTATCATCAGTTACTTCATCACTTGTTCAATGAGACACCAAGAAAGCCACCAGTTTAGCAGAAGTGACCACCATATGTGGCATAAAGGCATCTTTAGTTCACAAAGGACAAAAAAAAACCCTCTGTATTTCTGTTATCATCACCTCAAACAAACTAGCAGATGGAAAGTGTAGCAGTCTCTCCTTCGCTGAGCCAGTCACTGCTGCACTATTGGAAGTCCTCTAATCAGATTTTGTTCATATTCTTCCCAGGACTGCTGAGTTGTGTCAGCAAAAAGTGTTCAGAAAATGCTAACATGCAGCATTTTGCGGTCAATTTGGTGTTTTCATTTGAACTACCTTTTGCAACCCATGTACCTCCTTCCAGAATGCAAAAATAAACCCCATTATCGCTAACCTTGAAAATAAATTTGGTAAGTTTTAAAAACACATGAGAAGTACTGAGGCTGGGAACCAAGCAACAAGCTCTTAAATATTTTGCCCTTACGTATTCTTTGAGGCAGATAGAGACAGACATCTGCTTTATATGTTAAGCAACAACAAAGAAAGCAAAGGCTGGACAGTTTGGCAGAGATGCACAGGAGTCGTCGAGCACCTCGCACAGGGAGACCAGGTTCCTCAGGGGCATCACATGGACACATCAGCCATGAGGCCACATCACCTAGTCAAACTTCTATATGAAAATAAAGCGGGGGGGGGAGAACGGGAGGGGAGGGTTGGAATAAACATACAAGGGAAAGAGATAATTATTCAGGGTCTTTTGTAAACGTGCTAAAAAAAAAGAGGCAAAAATGTCCTGTGGGTCTCTCTTTCCACCCCTGGGTTCTTTATCATCAACTTTTTAAGGTAACAATCATGAAAAGACAAAATGCTGTAGGAACAAACCTGTAGTAGAAAGTTAGAGATGCTTGTTTCCTTGTCAGGATATACAGAAATGCATATATGGAGACCAGTTTTTATGGAACGGTACATTACATACTCATTTAGTAGAATTATAAATGCCGATGTCCTAAGAATCCCCCCACCTTACTTTTATCTAAGAAATAGTTGCCTAATCTCTGTCATTGTGTTTTTCAGTTAGCTACATAAAAAAGAAAAGCACCATTTCTCCCTTTTTCTCTACTTAATACTGAAAAATAAGAAAAATAATTTTTACGGTGTATAATGTGAGAAAACTAGGATTTTTTTTTCCATTTATTCTTGTATTCGTCACAGGTATGTTATTCCTCTCTTGATGCAATATGCTATCAATGTTGCATGCGGTTCACAACATCTGAAAGATGCTGCAGGGTTTAAATGTTCTTATCAATATATGTTTTTGTGTGATCAGTCTCTAATCCTTGGAGTTTTTACTACCTCCAGAATAATACTTCTACAAGCAAAGGCATGATTATCTAAATCACAGCATTATCAACGAACAAAAGGATACGCCACTTGTACCATGAGGAAGACCTAAAAACATTTCAGTTAAGTAAAATATCTCATTTTATTCAACCCAGAAGCAGCCTTGCAATAAATAAAAGACAGGTTTCTTTTAAAAAAACAAGTTCCTGGTACATAACTTTCAGAATCTCTTAAATATGATGGCATAAATGCATAGAGCCTGTGGGTTCCTTTCCCCTGCTTTCTGCTATTTCCGATACTGTTGACACCGTATGTGCTGGAGCACAGACTTTTCAGCTGCTACCTACCATTTAGATTAAATGTACGGCAGGAAGAATTCCCATACCATTCTCTCTTTTCCCTCTCCCCACCTGGCACAGGCTTCTTCTTACACTCAAGGTATCATTAATATCTAGGATGGTTGATAATCTCCTGTCAAGAAACTTCTGGGAATTACTTGATAGTTATAAGGAGGAGGAGTTGTAAAGAGCTGCTTGTCTTCCACACTCCTTTTGATCCAGGCTGATTCCCCATAGGAAATTACGCCTACTGGACCATCTAATTGGAAAGTCTCTCCAAATATGATATAGTATAACATAATATAATACAATTTAATATGGTAATAGTAACTGGCAGCAAGTGAAATTAGCTGCTGCCCATTTGGCAGAGTCCCTGCTTGCCCCACGAGGAGCCCAACACAGAGGAATACTTTAAGCTGCTTTGACAGTGTTGCTGCCCCATGAGATGTGGTCCAAGAGGCCTTGTAGCATTTAGAAATGCTTGGAGCTATAGCCCAGGGCCCATTCCCTACAGGGAGCAGGGAAAGAGTCCCAAAGATCAGCCAAGACAGGTTGAACAAAACTCTATGAAATCAAAGCCTTTGAACTTGGTTGTATTGTGGGACAACTTTTACAAACTGGCCACGGCAGTGCAAAGTATCATTTGCCGAAGACCAAGAACAGGAAAGGCTTCAGTCACTTCCTGGTAAAAGAAAAACTACTGGGGGGAAAAAAAAGTAAACCAAATAATATTAGGAAATTAACCTAGACTCATTTGAAAGCATAGAGGTAGCCTAATCTGTTTTGCATAAAAGTTGCATGAAAAAGCTCCTCATCCATCCCCAGGAAAAGAATGGGTGGGTCTGATTGATTTATTCATATTCCATGCATCATTTTAAAAAGCACTTGTAAAACCACAGCCAAGCCAATGCCACTGGTTAACTATGTCTACACAGACATTAGGAGATAAAATGATTCCAACATCAATCTCTCTTTCCAGTTTCTTGCTGCAAAACACAGCAATAAATTGCAGACAGTTCACCGCAAGGCTGAGATGTAATGCTGTAAAAACTTGTATAAAGCTTCAGTACCAAATTTAACTCCAGTCATAGCCTGTATCACAAGGTCCTCATGCTGTGGCAGGAGATGGCTTTGCTAAACAGTAGCAGCAAATCAATTAAAAGTTGCAGTAAATAGCACAATCTCTTAAAAGTATTCACAGCACAAACATGGTAATGCTCAATGCTATATTTAGGAATAGGATATAAATAACTTACAGTTGCCTTTACAATGCTTCAAGCTTTGCTTAAAGATGAAACATAACTGTATAGTAATTCTAGCTGAGGAGGTTTAAGGAAGTTTCACAGAGGCTTTGTTATAAGTGCGTTTAAAAGACATACCAGCTGCACTACTGCAATATTAAAATTCTCTGCTAATTCTGTGTGAAACCCCTAAACATTAACAACACCCCATACTTTGGTTTACATTGAGATATCGCTTGTCTGGTTTGCCAGGGTCCCTTGTGAATAAGGGGTTGTGTCCAGTGGAAGGAGATTCACAGGGATGTTTGCCATGCCAGAGCCTCTGAGGGGGCAGGTATGAGTTGGGGAGCACAAGTGGGAGTCACACACACACACGGGGCAAGGGCCAGCTCCTGGCTCCAGCACACCAGCAATTAGCCACAACACCATTTCCATGAATGACAAACATTGCTTCAGCTACACTGGGTTATGACTCCAGAAATGCCGGTACTGACCTACGTGTGAAATATTAACACGGATAACGGGGAATTATATATGGTTTATATATATGTATGATATTTTCCAATTGCATGCAGAAGTATAAGTATGGGTAATATTTGGGATGTTAAAGAACTACCGTCTTATTAATGAAGATGCTTTATAAACCTTGGGAAACAAAGAAAATCAATGAGACAGAGATATCTCGGCATGTTCAGAGAGATGTTTTTGAGTTGCAGGTAGTTACATACAGCTCAGCATTTACAAAACCCACACTAAACCCCTATGAACATTCCGAATAAATAACCCCCGCTTTACAACCCGCACTAACACAGGAATCCAGCTCGTAGCTAATGAACGCATGCCATTTGCCCTACAGTCTACCACAAAGGAGCCTGAATGAAAAGATGAAAGGAACTCAGGATAAAGTTTCATCATCTCTCATCTAGATTTAGAAAATTATGGCCAGCTAATAAGTATAGAATGAATCATATTCCTCTTTAGTAGAGGGCCTCTTCTACAAACAAAGAAGAAACAATAACTAATATTGGCAACGTTGCCTGCCCAGCACAGAACCTCATACAGTGTCCGCCTGGGTCTTCATTTTTACAAACAGAAAGAATGTTCTTGTGCATACCGAAGGTATCTCACCTGCAGGACCAGGTGCGGGTACATTAAAAGCTGTGGCAGCCTGCCTGCTGATTTCTCTCTTACTGAAAAGCTTAACAAAACAATAAAATTTATTTCTCCTTTTCTCATGAGCATCAGCCCTGCTGGAGTTTAATGCATTTGACTTCTCATGCATTAGAAAGTGCTTCAGCAGAACAGATGTGGACAATACAGAATTAAACAGAGAGGGGAAAAAATATAGAGAGAAATGACCACAAACTAACAACACGCATGCGAGCATAAACAAGTATATATTTTATAACCTCAGTACATCACACTTTGCCAATTACTCATTTAAGGATTTGGCAGCATAACTGGCAGTTTCAGTGACCATTATTTTCCAACTGCATAAATTTTTAAATTGAATATATCTTTTGTACAGGGGTGTGGGCAATTTGAAGAGATACAAAGTTCAAGCCCACTGCAATGGAAACCATTTTTGTCTACATCCACACAGCACCAAGACCAGCAGAACCCCAAGGGCAACTGGAGCCTTTGCATACAGCTATAGTAGACCTAAATATCTATTTATGCTTTTTTAGGCAATTTTTCTGTGACAGAAAATTAGGTCAGAGGCTTACCCATTTTAGATTAACAGCTCCTCTTCAGCTCCTTACCTAACTACCAAGGATATTCTCTAAGGGCACCATGTGGAAGATTATGTCACTTTAAAAGGATTTTAGTGGAGAGGCTAATTCACTAAAATTGAGAGCACCTACCTGTGCTTCTAGAAGGCCATCTCATATAATGTCTATATATTAAAAATATGCTCTGGCATTAACAAGCAAAGAATTAATAGTAGCAAAATTGGTAGACAAGCAAGATTGAGGTGGGACAGTAAGCCATTAATCTTTTTTTCTTTTTTTTTTAATGAAACAAGCAAGGCAAGAAATAGAGCTGACACGTTCATGCAGATTTGGTTTTTTGAGCCAAACTCTATAGTTTGTGGGACATACTTTCTCATCCTACAAAAATACAGGATAGATACGCTCAACTCGCATGACAATCGTTATGTCTGCCACTGTAGATTGCCCTGTTACTCACATGCTTGCCTCCTGTTCCTCAACACAATACTAAGAATTGTGGCTGCTGTTCCCTTTGTTGTTCAGACCAACATTTTGCACCACCTCTTCAGTAATGAAATAAATCCACCACCACCAGCTTTCTCCTTCCCCTGACAACTTTGTCCCGTGGGTTTCCAAAGCACCTGTAAGGCTCCCCCAAAAGTCACCCCGTCACCTCTCACACAGCAACAAAGGACTCAAAATGAACCACAGAGAGAAGAAAAGGACATCTGCATGAACAGCTCTAGTGTAAACCCCTAATGTTATAACAAATGCCAAAATATTTTACAGCAAATAAAAGGATATCTTTCTTTATGTAATGGCATTCCACAAACAGGAGAGTAAACAGAAAAAAAAGCTGAATGCATTGCATCCTCCTTTGAACTTTGTGTGTGTTTCTTGCAGAAATTCCACACAATTCCAAAACCTTATAAAATGTTAATTGAGCAAAAATTAATTAAATACATCAAGTGAGGACATGAACGGCCATGTACAAACTAGAATGAGCACACACAAATTATGTCAAACCCTATGTACCTTAGGCATCCATATAATTTCTATACATAATTATCAAGTTCGTCATGCTAGATATGTTATAATTCCCATTTTATCTAAATTTTATCAAGAAGCCACATTTCTGTGCCACAGTGTAAAATTATACAGGTTGCTTTTTGTTTTCTTTTTTGCATTTCGTTCTGGAAATAAATTGAGATTATACAGTTAGGTGATTTAAAGCAATAGACTTTTTTACACCTTTAAAGTGGCATATAGTTTAAAGAGATCAGGCTTCTAGCGATAAACCTTTTATAGGCATTTACAAGCATTAGCTTATCACTTTTTAGGACCTCCAAATTCATACCTGTCACAAATATACTTTGAAACAAAAGCAATACCCACCTCTTTCCGTTTCAAATGCTAAAGTGATGCTTCAAAAAAACCCTTTTGTTCTGCTCAAAAGGAAATCAAAGTAAATACGGAGAAATGCGTAGGTCTTGCACTGTACTGTTATCAGGATTGAATTCGTTAATTTGATGAATTGTCACAGTTAGGCTATAAAGTACGGAAAATGTCTGTAGCGTACAGTAAAAGGAGTTCTGGAGTTTCCAGCTTCCCACTACCACTTTGAAACTCCACAGTCAGCAGTAACTTTCACGCCAGAAAGCTAAAACTCACATTTTTGGTTTTTATAGCCAAAGGAGAAGATAATACAAATGCTATTAGACAAGGTTACTTTCTTTCCATCCACACTTCCTAAAAAAATCCAAGACAAATTATATTTTCCATATTTTCCTAAAAGGTCAAGATACCAACCCCTCTTGTAACCGTATAATTCCAGACAACTGTACTATTTGATGTCCTGCACATACGCCTGTTTTCAGGATCAGGATCCTGCAAGTACAAAACTTGACACTTATTTTGGTATACTAACACTTTTAAGACTGCAAGAAATGGGTGATTACTTTGAGCTAATACGTCACGTTGACAAGTCTACATATTTTGAGTCATTTACCTAAATAACTCTAACAAGGTCACACACTCCACATCAGTCAAGAATTTATTCCCAAAATATCCAGGGACCTCAATCCTGTCAGCCTCCATTTTTCCCCCCTGCAACAGAAAATTTTCTAAAGAATTCTAATTGATTCACATCTGCACTGAGAACAGATATTCGACCACTTATCTATAGACAGGTAACTGGTAATAAAAATGAAGCTCATTTCTTTCTTTTATTTTCTTTGATTATCACCGTGACCCATACAGCTTTAAATTGATCTTCTTGAAAAGACGACCTTGGGAAAAAAGCTCACAGAAACTTCTTTACTTTGAGGGTGGCAGAGCACTGGAACAGGCTGCCCAGAGAGGTGGTGGAGTCTCCGTCTCTGGAGACATTCAAAACCTGCCTGGACGCGTTCCTGTGCAACCTGCTCTAAGGTGACCCTGCTCTGGCAGGGGGGTTGGACTAGATGATCTCCAGAGGTCCCTTCCAACTCCTGCCATTCTGTGAAACCACGTATACGTTCTGGAGTGACCAAAGTGGGTCTGGCTTTTACTTCGGCTCTTTTCCCCTGCCAGTTGTCTAGTGCAGTAGTGCTTACTACCTATTGCTACCATCAGCAATGCTCAAAAACCATGAACACCAATTGTTCTTCATGTAAATGCACTTTAGGCACCCTATCTCATTAGTAATCTACAAACAGCCAAAACTGCAGAATTATTTGCATTGCCTAAAGGTGAAATTCCCCATTACCATCTCCTTCGTGAACCAAATAGAGATTCAGAGATTAAGTATTAGAAAATTCAGTTCCTGGGGGGAGACTTGGGTGCACTTATCACACACCAACTGCGTGGCACAGCTATGCAGCACCTACACAGCTATACTATGCCAACAGTGCGTGCCTGACTCCCCCAAGAAAGAGCAGAGCTGGGGTTCAGTGCTGCTCTTAAGCTCATGAGTGTGTCCTGGCATTTGCTGTCGAAGATAAGAAGTAACAGGCATCTGAAAATAGGAGAAAAAGAGGAAGTATAAATTTGTCTTTAGGAAAAATTAAGGTCATGAGACTTAAATATTTTTTCCAACAAGTGACAATTCGCACATTAGTATTACAATGGTGCAGGTATCGAATCCCATTAAGAATGGGCCTTCAGGGCACCTCTTTTCTGCCTGTCTTCTGATGGAAATCAATGTGATATACACACATTGCACAAGTTGAATTGCATCCTCCATTTTGTGAGGTAAATAGTCAGTAGCAAATACTTTCCTCATCGATTGCATCTCGTCTTCACTTTTTCATTTGTTAGAAAACAAGGGCAGTTGCATGTTCCAGCCCTGGAGAACATTATGCTGTGACAAAGATTTAAGAACTGAGGATAAGCAGCCTGAATCTCTAGACATCTAGAGCCTTCTTTCTGGTCAAATAAAGAGAAACAAGCAAAATAAGATTGAAATGCATCATCTGCTGCGTGGCACTTACAGCGATGCAAGATTATCGCTTCAGAACCCTATTTCTGTCAGCTTTATCTGAACTCTTGTATTATTTGTTTATACGTTGGATCCTATGTACAGTGCTTGAGAATGACTGCATGAAAAATGATTTAATGTGTAAGTATTATTAATAGCATCTGGAGGAGGTTGGTTTTGCCTTAAAGAGTAGTTAAATGTGTGTTGGACTCTTTGGGAATTCTGATCTTAATCCAGCAAAGCATCTTAAGAGGTTGAAGCCTCTCATACGCTTAAAATTGAGCATATATTAAAACGTTTTGCCAGGCTGCAGCTTTTAATAGCTCCACATATGCTTATAATTAATGCTTGGTGGCTATTTTTCATTATTGGATTTTTGTGAAAACTGCAGGAGACTTGACAGACCTGTCATAGTCTGCAGTCACTCAACAAAAATGAAGGCAGCCCACATTAGCGATACTTAAGACCATTTGAGCCTGGTAACAGCAGAAATCCAAGAAGTAAAGGAGACGATTTTACAGTGCCTGCTTAACAAAACAACATATAGCTCTGCTGGTGATCAGAATAGCTAACTACAGCAGGAGAGTCACCTTGCTAAATAGCTGGATGCTACCCAGTATTAAAACTGCCAGGGCTTTCACTTAGCTGGAGATCATTGAAGGGATTTGTCCTTTAAAGTTTTCTGCGAGTTTGACTTGAAGTGCTACTAACAGGTGTCCTGAAACAGAAGTCCAGAGAGGACAAGCAGTATGGACCCTTGCTTCCCTGAATGAGGGCGAGATGCCCAGGGCAGAAAAGAGACTGGTTCCCACCCATCAGAAACTAATTTCTGCCTTTCTCTTTTTAAAAACATTTCAATTAACTAAATGTTAGGCTGACTGCTTTTTCTTCAAGAGCAACAGCAGTATGTGCCATGCCATCATATACAGAGAAGATGCAATTCACGGTGGCTGTATCATAGAATGGTTTGGGTTGGAAGGGACCTTAAAGATCACCTGGTTCCAACCCCCCTGCCATGGGCAGGGACACCTCCCACTAGACCAGGTTGCTCAAAGCCCCATCCAGCCTGGCCTTGGACACTTCCAGTGATGGGGCATCCACAATGTCTCTGGGCAACCTGTTCCAGTGCCTCACCACCCTGATAGTGAAAAATTTCTTTCTAATATCTTATCTAAATCTACCCTCTTCCAGTTTGAAGCCATCACCCCTTGTTCTATCACTATGTGCCCTTGTAAAAGTACATACACTCTGCAGCTGGAAATGGGACTGCAACACCATAGGAATACCTGCCCTCCACTTAACCTAGCCAACCAAGGCAGGAACCAGAGAGATAAGAAGCAAAGGACTTTGGAACAACTTTACAGAAGCCCTAGATATCAGTTGCTGGCATCCAGGCCAGCACACCTTTGCTGCAGCAGTTAGCCACGCTGAATGTGGTAAAACCAGCGTCTGTCACTGCCACAGTATTTCCTCCAGATTCACAGCAGCTGCCTGTTTGCAGCCCTGAGGCGCAGCCACCTTCTGAATCCTTTTAAGGTCTCGGGAAAAACCTTCTGCCAAATGAGACTCCTGCTTTACCACTGCCCCATGGCCACCTTCCAGTGACAGCACCAGCATCTGGGCCAGGGCTGCAGCACAGGGCGCATACATGGAGCCACACACGCCGAAACTGAGTTTACCACCTTCGCTGCAAGCAATAGCCATGAAAACACGTTTGCACCTTCTGTGTTACACTGTACGCTGGGAACATCTATCCATATCTTATATTTGTATATATATGTGTCTGCTTTCAGTGCAGGCATATTGCTTAAAAATAAGCAATTCTATTCAAACCAGTGCCTATACCAAAATTATCACAGTTTTGTTCAGCTACACTCCCGCCTGCCATTTGTTCAGGAAGACGGGTCACCAGAGATGGAACACCAGTGGAAGCACATGGTAAGGTAAGGCTGGGAAGGGAAGGATTTTAAGGGAAAAGAGCTCTCCAGCCCTATCTTTTCATCAGCATGGCAAGAGACATGACAAAGGCATGCAGCAAAAATGTTGTTACCTGCTTTCATTACTAACCCTCTAATGAGAAGGAAAATTTAACTTCTAGTTCCTTCTAGGGGTAATTGAATCTTATCTTAATTGAATATCAAAAGATCCACACAACATTGTGCATCAGGACCCACCACGCTACAACCAAATAGGTAGGACAGTGGAACCAGGATTGCGTTAGAATCAGAGGGGAAAGGGGGACCCATGGCCAGGACAGAGGCACCAGGTCTGCTGGAGCCTTCTGTGCCTGCTGAGTTCCTTCCATGGTACGATCACAGAATCAATGAGATATTCTGTTTCCCTATAATTTAGGAGCAGGAATGGAAAGAAGTCTTATTTCAGACCTCTGAAAAGGAGCTCCTAGAAGCTAATACTAACATCCTTAGATAGGATTGCATAAACACAGATTCCCCCCCAAAATTGCCACATCATTGAGATCAAATTATGTGATTATATTACCTGTATAACAACCTTAGTGAAGTCAGGTGTAAATCAGTTTCCGCTGTTGGGTTTACCTGTAGGACAGCATTCCCAACTCAGGAACTCTGATCCTCTGCAAACACCACTGACAAAAGACACCGGCCCCAACAGTACAACCCATCCCAAGAAACTATTTTATTGGCCTAGTGCTTTGATTCCAGCCCATTACTCACGATAACTTACAGTGAGAGACAAGATTATGGAAAATAATGAGTGTGTATACTTTTACCTTACACATCTGAGCAGAAATTAGCGTTTTACTGGCCACAATCGCCAGGGAATGTCCAAATGCAATAAAAGGTGCACGTCTCATTTTATACCTCACTCCCCAAAGTCCACTCAAAAACATAGACAAATGCTGAGGTGCAGTACCCCCCAGGGAAAACAGATACCTACTCAGGCTGTGGGGCTTAGTTCTCACAAGCACAAAAAGAGCCTTTCAGTTTGTAGAGCTAAGACGGAAGAAGAAACAGTACCAGGGTGGGCTACTAGTCATCTTCCAGTGGAGTAAGCTTATTTTCAAGTGCTGTAGCATATATAGACACTCAGAAATCGAAGAAAGGAGTCAGAATACAATCTCACTGAAGAACTAAACCAAAAACTTTGGATACAGGGGAAAAATATATTTAACAGATAGAGAAACACTTCAGTTCTGTGGTCACGCGTAAACCCCTCCAAGGCTCCGTTTCATCTTTCAGTCCTCATAGGCCCTTTAGCAGGGCTTCAATCTCACATTAATATCAAATCTAACAACTTTGTTGTTTTAAAAACAGCTTCTTGGTGCCAACCAGCTAGAGCTGTCCAGTTCTCTAAGGAAAAAGATATCTCAATAATCAGTCAACTCTGATCTCCCTCTTATTGACATGCAGAAAAAGAAACCCTCGCTTTTAATAATAGGACTTCCTTTCATGCAAAGATAGTGGAAGCTTTCAAAGGATAAATAATTCATCGTCTTCCAAGCTCTGAGAATAAATTTGTTCCTTTTCTGTTTTACTTTCCTTCAAGATATGACATCTTAGGAAAGCAGGGGGAAGGAGACTGCTCTTTGCTTCTAAGGATATAAACACGCTCAATGTTTCATTCCCCACTGCAACAAAACTATAAGATCAATAGACAAGTGCTGAAAAGCTTTTCCCACCAGGCAGAGACTCTGCCATCTAAACAGTATCTCAAAAGATATAATCTCACAAGCAGCAACAACAAAGAAACATCCAACACATAGCTAGGGAGCATGCTCAGAATAATCTCACATGGGGACAACTTCACAATAAGACATCAAATTAATTAAGCTTGATCATATCACTGACTGGTGACCTATAGTTCTGTCTCCATTCTTTTAAGTTTTATCTGAGCTCCAAGGGGATACGGGAAAGTTGTTTTACTTATTGTGCCATTTTTTTGTAAAAAAACAACAACAACAAAATACATCTGTAGACCAGTTTGAACAAAAAAAATGCAACATACTCTATCTGGCAAGCTGGGCTGCGTTTATATATGTCTAAAGCAACAAAAAAACCTGAACAGAGCAATCACCATTTTTCACCAGCGAGCGATAACACCAGCAGGCTAAGCGTTTGTGCCCAAAACTCAGAGGGGCTGTTCTCATGCATGGGGAGTCACCCAGTTCTCGGCCCAATTGCATTTGGCAAAGGATCCAAAAATCAGCTTGGAGACGATTCTCATGGCTCCTGTTTGTACCATGGCAGGAATCACCTTGTATTAGGTTTATTCATGAATCAAAAAAAGTAGATGCAGAAACATAAAATCTGCCATCTGGTCAGTTCAAAGCCAAATCCATCCCAGGAAAGCATTTCTCACAAGGAAGGAGACAATCCCCAAGGATAGTGTGTGAGCAGGAACACCAGAACAAGTACTCCCATCCATCCTGCAGGATTATTCCCTAATACACACTTACTAATCTTTGTCTGGTCACAGTTTACATTTATTAAAGAATGGAGCTTTCAGTATTTATTTTTAAAAACTCCCCCAGCATTATGCAGACAGGTCGTTGCCAGCAGCCACAGGATACCAAATGTAAACACTGTTCTGCAGATGACAGAGTAATATTTTCTAATGATAATTTTAAAAAAATGCATCCCTCTTCAGGAGACTGAAAGTGCATTAATATGAATGATTTGCTGACCAAAGGCGGAGTAGCACCATTTGAAACTTATAGCTGCCTAGTACACGGTAATGTTGGGGAGGGTGGAGGACAGTATCACTATATAAGTGATAAGTCATTAATTTATACCTCAGCACTATGGATTAATTATTTCCAGCAATACCGACAAGAGAAGCCATGAAAAAAAAAAATCACTGCCAGACAATTTTTTTTAATGACTGTTATTGTCAGCACTACTAATCCAGTTAGGACTCTACTAAAATGATTAAGGACATGCAAGATATGGCTTCCACAAACAGTCCACCCTATGAACCAGTTTGCTGCTTCGAGCCCAGCTCCATCTCACAGTGTGCTGGTATCCGTGAAACTGCAGCTTTTACAAACAAGGTGTTATGAAAGAGAAAAAAAGAAACAAAAAGAAATAAAATGGTTGATGGCAAATAGTTTGTACGGCAGCTACTACCATGCTGCTGAGAGGCACCGAAACTTGAGGAAAGAAAGGAGGAGAGATCATTTACAGTGACAACACTTCTTGCTGTGGATGTTATTTTATCTGTAAACTCTGGGAGCAGAGATTCAAAGACATTATTGAAATAGCATTGAAAATGCACTCAATGCTTCTCTTCACAGAAACTGCAGTTCCAAAATACAGAGGGTGTGCTAGTTCTGAGGACTTATTTTCACCATTTGTGTGGACTTGGGTGGAGGAGGAAGAGGAGGATGTCTTCCCCTACTATACCCTGTTTATTCCTTGTCTCTGTTGGTTTTGCTCCCACCGGAGCAGCAAAAGCGAGGTGAGAACCCAGCAATACCGAATTGAGCTCTTTAGCTCAGCACACTGTACACGTCGTTGATCTGGTATCACGGTGGGCATTCAGCACTGTCCACTTGAATAACCTCTACATATAGATGTGAAAGACAGAGAAACAAAGTTTCCAGTATTCCTATTTACATTTCCTCTTTATGCCCTGATACGAAAATAAACACCATCACCTGTCACATGCAAGGCAAACTTATCGGGG